>JAHZNE010001639.1:0-13727 GCA_027744055.1 Callyntrura sp. NNG-2020
TAATTAAGTTAAAATTTCACGCGGTCGGGCTTCATCCCGAAAAAATCTTTGAAGAAGATAAATTTAATGGCGTTACCGATAGCAAATTCCTGCAACATTGTTTTCGTGTTTTAACGGAAGTTGAGAGTTTGCTCCCTCCTCGACCCCAGAACTCGAACGTAGAGTGTTCAAAATGTGGCAAGTGTTTTGTGAATGGGAAGTATCTACAGAATCACTGGGTTCAATTCCATTATGACTTGCTGGCTACCAAATTACGAACACTCCAACAAGCAGAACATTCTCGTGAGGACTCATTGTCCAAAGTGGTTACCCCTTCGGCGCAGTTTCAGTGCTCCCGTTGTCAAGAAACTTTCTCTGACGCGGAGAAGTTGAAACAACACACGATTATTCATCACCCCGAGCTATTTTTTCCTCCGTCGGAATTTAACGCGGAGAATATCCCCGTGGGAAGTTTCAGAAATGCTTGTGAGCTACTCTTCCGTCGAGAGAATATTAAACGACTGTATAATAACTGTTTTCTGTGTTCCATGTGCCTGGCGAGGTTCATTTCCGTGGAACCCGTGTGGGCACATATGGTAGAGACTCACTGGGAGGAAATGTCTAAAAAATTGTCAAAAATTCTCAAAAGTATTACCGGTGTCAGTTCGACGATTTCTAGTAGCGCACCTATAACAACGGAAGAACCAGAAGTGATAAGCGTTACCCCGACCCTTCCCCCATTGGACAGTGAACAGTCGGCCTCCTCCTCCGCCTCCTATTTATTACAGAGTCTAGTTTTTGGTCGGAGTAAGAGATCGGACGCCAAGTACCCACCTACCCTGAAATGTAACGACTGTAACACGTGGTTTTCCACGGCGCCCTCATTATCCCGGCATAGACACCACTTTTGTCCGGTGAGACGATCAGCGGGTCTTTTAAAGGGGGATAGAACCACGCCCCCGAATTTTTCAGGGTCTCTTCCGTTCAGCGGTCCCACTGGTAGTACAAACATTCCCGCGGCATCTTTGCCATCAGCACTGTCAATAATAAAGGATATGTTAGACGCTCCGTGCCAACCTTATCGTTCGGTTCCGGGCGGACGCCAGCAACAGCAGATGAGCTCGATGAAATATCCGCTCCCTAGAGGTGGGGGTGCCCTTAGGAGTGGGAGTGTCCAGCCACAGACCATTTTCCCATCTTCCTCTCATCGTAGCATCCCAGCAACAACGGTGGGAATGGCAACATCAACGTTAGGCCTGCCGCGCCCATCTGAAGGGAAACCCTTTGTTCCTCCCCCACTCATCGCCATTGGTCAATATGGTGCACACTCTGCCAAACAGACAGTACGAAAGGCCCTTTTAGCTCAAAGGGAGAGACAACAGGCTCAATTGAACAGTCTCCATAGTCCCAAACGAACCAAGAGATCCGACTTGAAGCATGCACCAACCATGCAATGTTCCGACTGTTCCGTGTGGTTCGGCACCTCCTCCGCGTTATCCCGACACCGCAGCTATTTTTGTACAGTACGACGGGCCGCCGGTCTTTTAAGAGATCGCTCCCATCCTCGACCATACACCAAAAGAGTGAACCGGGATTACCCCGTCGTAACATCCCTCCTTAATAATCAATCCCCTTCACTCACCCACTCCCACGATGCCTCCGACGGACTCGACCACTTTGACAGCGACAATGCTCCCCTTCAAAATGATGCTCTTCTCCAAGATTGGTCGTTCTCCCACCTTTTTCCCGAACCGTCGACGCAGGATCACGAGGAATCAACCGGAGATGTAGGGGAGAATATTGTATGCAACGTCAACTTGGATGAAATGAGCTTATCCTACTTCGACGAGGAAGAGGAGGCAGTTAACGAACACCATCAAGATATCGGGGACGAGCAAGTAGTGAAACAGGAAGAGATCGGGGCCGGAGGAAATATGTTCCTGGCACCGGAGGATGATCCTCTGGCTATGTAGTAGAGAAAAAGACACTTCATCTCAACCGGCGTACAAGGCCGCAATAATATCATGTTCAGATACCAAATTGTTCATTATAAAGTGTATATTACATCTATACATCACGCCTCTAATTTTTAGATACCCTCATAAGTTACCTTTCCATACATATCGTAAATCGTCGTCTCCCTTTTTATAGATCTGTTCAAGTGCCCGAAAATTTGAAGAAAAAAATATAAAAGACATTCAGAAGTAAAAATAGGGCACTATCATGCACTAGTAAAATGATACCTCTGTAATCTCACGTCTTGTAATAAAAGTTACAATATTGGAAAACCTACACCCTTCTTTAGTTTTTTGGGACACTTATTTAGTTCCATATTTATTAATTATCATCATGTCCATTCTTTATTAAAATATGGATAACCCTTATATCATGTCTCTCATCCGTCGTCTCCATTGACACTAGCTTTACCAAAAATGCTAGCCAGCGGCATCCCCATCCTCTCTCTGCTCAGTGGCGCCTAAGCGACAAATCGGGTAGCTCATTTTAATGTGAGATCATCATCGATACAGTCGACCCCACAGTAAATCTGTTTTTTGTCCATGATAAACAACCGGTTTTTTCTTGAGGCTGCAGTTGTGTAATGTGTACCTAACCCAACCTATTTTTCATAGGTTGTGTATCTGAGCGTTATTCCATAAAATGTGAAAGAATGTGTCAGCTGAAGAAACTGATTTTTTATTCAGATAGGCATAGACATACTTTGCTTGCTTGAAGCGAATAATCAGGGTTTAATAAGAAAATACATATTTATTTTTGCAAATTTTGTGATGTAGTTACTAATAATCCAATTTTGTAGTAGTTCTTTGTAGAATTTTTGGGCAAATTGATCTACCGGTATCCATGGCTCTTCTGGAGCTGCTTCTTTTAACTGTGGGAGCTTTGTGGTTGTCTTACGTCCTCTTGAAGGCATGGAGAAAACGACACGTGAAATTACCACCAGGTAAAAGGAAACTGGAAATTTCATATCCCTGTAGATAAAACCGAATTATGGGAGTACTATGAAGTATTTTTAAATTTTTTGTTACAGGTCCGCGTGGATTACCGTTACTGGGGAACATTCTGGACCTGAGAGAGAACGGCCATTTGAAGTTTTTCCAGTGGGCGGAGCAATACGGGGAATTCCTCACTATTCACGTTGGGCAAACCCCCATTGTGGTTGTAAATGACGTAAAGTGGATGAAGCATCTTTTCAACCATGAAGTTTCAACGGGGGTGTACCAAACGGTGTTTTGGGACCTGTATCAGGGTCCTTTTGGGCTAGTGAACGCGGACGGAGAGTGGTGGGAAGAGAAAAGGAATTTATTTTTTAAAATAACAAAGAGGTTTGGGTTTGGGAAGGGGTCGCTAATTGAACCTCTCATCATGTCAGAAATATCCGGGTTTTGTGAGTGGCTTGACACGGAAATGCGGTCTAAAAGCGGCGTTTTGGTGAATGATAGACTTAATCACGTAACAGCTAATATTCTATGGTCTACGGTAACCGGGGAAAGGATAGAGTCCAAGGTCGTTAAATTTATTAACGACTACATTGAACACATTCAAGAAGCGACGAAGTGGGGACTTTATTTCTTTCCTTGGGTGCGACATCTGTGGCCGGGGTACGGGGGCTATGTTAGGGCGTGTGAGAGTCTTCATAGCTTTGTGGAGAAGCATTTTGTGGCACGGCAACAGACCAGACGGGAAAGGGATGGGGACTCACGTGACGACATCATGTCCGCGTATCTTGACCACGTTGAAGGTACGAAAGATAAGAAGTCTTGCTTTTATGGCGACATTGGTTTTAAGAACAGTGTGGGGTCTGTACTTAATCTGCTGGCAGCGGGGACTGACACCACGGCTATAACTATGCACTGGTTGATCGTGTACCTAACGGTGTACCCCGACGTACAGGAAAGAGTTCGAAGGGAAATCGAGGAACAAATTGAGAAGGATCGGGATCCTTCTTTGGGGGATCGGGCAAGGTGAGTAGTTTGGAGAAATTAGGAAGGGAAATGGGATTCTGTTGTCCAACTCCATTTTTTTGTTATTTTGTAGGATGCCATATTGTGAGGCAGTGATACAAGAAACTTTGCGACATTCTTCCATAGTCCCTTTGGGAGTTGTACACCAACTGAAGGACAACTTATCTCTGGCACAGTACCATTTTCCCAAGGGTCTGCTTGTGATGGCAAACACTTACCGAGTTCACTACGACTCACGCGTATGGGGAGACCCGGAAACGTTTCGACCAGAACGTTTTCTTTCAGAGAAAGGGACTTCTGACGTAATCCCCGGTGGCAGTGTTTATCGAGGGGGCAATTTGAGGGATTATGTTGTCCCTTTTCAACCAGGGAAACGAACCTGCGTTGGGGAAGGCATCGTACGGGACTTGCTATTCCTGTTTTTAACAAAAATTGTGAAATCGATTACATTTTCTTTGGGAGAGGGGCGAAAGAAGGAGGAGTACTTGGTACCAAAAACAGGGTTCTTGCTGACACCTAAGGATTTGCCGATTGTAACACAAATGATAAAATTGTGAAATGATTTGTAAATGGGTAAATAAAAATGAGTGGACATATGAAGATATCCAAAGTTTTAATCACGCTGGTATATTAATACGTTCGGTTGGGACGCACATGTATTTTCGCTTTTGTGATATTTTCTCCGTGTACATACAGCTGCACATGCATAAGCGGAAAAGCAAACAAATTGTCCTAAATATACATACGTACATAAATGATAATTATACATGTAGTTGTGATTGACGTGACCTTTTTAATAAAAAAAAAATTCCATGCAACATATTCGATGAATTTTATTGCGCAATTGGTAGTATTTACTGTTGTTAGTAAAAAGATGAGTTGTGGTGGAACATATGTGGAGTAGTCATGGAGACTAAAATTTAGAGTAGCATTTTAAGTTGGTTTATTTTAATCGGTCATAATACCAGTTTCCAAGTTGCGAGACTCCTTGTGTTTTGATTTACGGAACTTAAAAGAATGGGTATCATTCTTCTGAGAAAAGTTGTTGTCACCTTGTTCCTCGTTTTGTTGCTGACCCTGTTGATGACCAATATTTCCAGTGATTGGACGCTATCGCCGGATTCTTGCAGGGCAACCAAAAAACTACAAAATATTTTTATCCAAGACCCCTCCCGCTACCGAGACCCGGGGAAGCACGTGGTGGAAGAATTTTTAGAGTACACCCTGGTAAATAGGGAGTTATGTACGGTGACAAACCCGGAAGAAGATAACTTGGTGGTCATTCTAGTGGACACTGCGCGGTCACATTTTCAAGAAAGACAACTTATTCGGGAGACTTGGGCATCCATTAAAAGGTACGGGGATTGGCGCGTGACTCCTCTATTCCTGATGGGTCAGTCGGATTACTGCGAGGGTCTCGGGAACCACACCGTAGAGGAGGTGGACCAAGAGGAGCGGAGTTTGATGGAGGAACACACCCTGCATGGCGACACCCTTTTTGGCAGTTTTGCGGACACCTACCGAAATCTCACTTATAAACACCTGATGGGTTACAAGTTTGTTGTGGAGGAAATACTCCACTTCCGAACCCAAGAGCTTTGGAACGCCACCAGCGCGAACACCTCCAAACTTTATGACGTTTATTGTCATAATTTCCAGGATAAGCCGACCCGTTGTCGGAATTGCCTCAACGGAAAGTGGTTCAGCACCTTGGAGGAGTGGCCCGAAGAAAAATATCCGTTGTACTGCTTGGGCAATGATTACGTCATATCCAGAGATTGGGTGGAGCGAATTTACAGTGTGCGGCAGCTCGGAGGCTTCTTTTGGGTGGATGACGTGTTCATCATGGGGAAGCTGAGACAAATTGCCGAGAAGGAATACAATGTAACCAGCCGTCTTTTCAATATCAGGTCAAATATGACGGATAAGAGGAAGATGCCCGGGTATTATCTTCAAAACTGTGCCAATGATACAGTGGATTTTGGCTTTTTTGCCTTTTTGGCCCGAAATTGGAAAAATTTTACACTCATTCAAGAGTGCCTCTGGAACAAGGCGGTGAATGAAGCCGAGATTGTGTAGGATGTAAGTAATCCTCTATCTTTGTTACAAAAAACACTTGTGTAAATAAATGTAGCAAATTCTGAAATAAAATTACGGTTGACGTAGTCTTCCTTAGAAAATTTGCACTTTTGCGTCACTCGTCGCTACATAATGACGAGTATACATTCAGGTAGTTTAAAATGGTAAGTGACCTTGAACATGGTTTTTTGCTTCGGGAATGAGCAGTATAGTGAGGAATAGACGTGTTGGATAATGTTGTTAATGTTGTAATAATAAGGCATGTTGGGCGATTTTGGGGAAGAAAAATTAAGGTTGTCCAGGGCGAAAGTTTAAAAATGAAAATGTGAAAATGAAAAAGAGGACAGGTGGATACAGCATTATAAAGAGTTGGCATGTGTTTATATATGGTTATGGTACTGTCCTCCTCCTCCTCGACGTGATGTTCTAAATGTACCGTCTGAGGTATATTTACTGAGACAAGATATTGTTGATTTTATTTGAACATTTAAAATGGTAAAGTTACATGTTCGACTCCCTTTCTATAAAACAATTTGTTCATGGCATTATTTTCCGTCAAAAAGACACGTCTGATCCCTATCAATATGTACAATAGGTAATTACGAAAATAAAAGACGTGCTTTTTCCCCGTTTCTACGAGCGATAGAAATGGAATAAAACTTGTACCATTTTTGTCAATGTAAATTTCTACATGTGCAGACGATGCGAGATAGAGAAAAACTTTTGTGATGCTTTATTCGTACGCAGCATCCTTTTATTCCTGCTTTCGACGGACGGAGGAGCAATATTGCATATATTAGGTGTGGTAAATGATCATTGCCAGTGCAGTGGCTGTAACATAAACAGTTATAGATCAACAGCCACAACAAGTGGGAGAGAGAGAGGCCGCGAAAAAAATGTCCAACGTTTCTGGGTAAGCGTTGCACTGCTTTGGGACAATTCTCGGGTGTCAATGACTCACCGGCCTCCACAGCCACAGCGAGAAAAAAAGTTACAAGACGCAACAGATACTCCTCCTTACATCTTATACATGGATCAAGCACAGTTTGTAGTACGCTTTACATTTAATATTAGTCGTCGTCCTGTTTGTCTGTCAGTCTTACGCATTAATCGAACATCACACGGAAAAAATTAATGGAAAATTTGCTAAAAAAAATTCAAGAATAGCAGCATTAAGAATGTAATAAGTTCCATCAATTTCACCACAAATTCTCAGTGGTCCCGGTCCCACACCTTGGATACTGTAATTTTCCATTATTTTCAGCCATGTTTCTATATTCGCTTTAGTGTTGCTGTCTATAGTGATGTACGAATACTTGACCAGTAAAATACAGCATCATCAATTCATCACCATCAGTCAGGAGCATTTAGTAGAGAAAGAGACGGTGTAACCAAAGGAGTGCGAGACTCGAGTGGTGCCCACTTCTTTATACTATTCGGGAGTAACATCCCCTTTGTGAAATGTTGGACTACTCAGTTTTTGAGCAGTAAGAATTTATCAGGTGGAGGATAACTATAAAGTTATCATAATTTGCAATTATCATGATTAAAATGAAAGGAGGAAAAACACAGTTGTTCCTGGGTCCCGTACGGGAATACGTGGACAAGCGGGAGAAAAGTGACGAGAGCAAGTTTGACGACATGAGGAAAAAAATGGTAAATCATTTAATTAAAGGATTAAGGTGCTTCACAAGTAGTGGAGGAATACAGGGATTTATTGACGTTTTTTGTAGTATTTCCTCCATTTATTCCCGCTTTTGTCGTGGAACGACCTGCTCCGGTTCCGACGAGTGTGCAAAACCGGGAAGCAGTTGGTGGACGAGTACATTAAAACTCAAGGGGCGCCTCTTATCCCGGAAATGGTCATTTATGAAGCGAGTCACAACAGTGATAAGACCATGGCTCGCTTCCTCCAACTGGGGTTTCCCGTGAAGCGCCTGTATTTGATGAACATTTCCGGCAACGCCATTTTTGAAAAGGATCGGCAAAGTTTCGCCAAGTTTTTGGAGATGCACGGGGCGAGCGTAACACATTTACGAGTGTTTCGGAGTGACACCTTTTTACAGCGGGGACTTCACACCACTTTTTACGAGGGTCTGTGCAATCTCGAGAGTTTTGTGGTGGACAAGTTGGGACATTCTGGAGGAGAGCGGGGGGAAAATAACAGAGATTTTAAATTTCCGGAAAACTTCAAGCAGCTGAAGACCCTGTCCCTGGGGGAGATTCCAGGGTCGGTGGTCCTGGAAGAGATTTATGCTGCGCGCTACTTGATAAAGTTTTGTGAGGAGTTGGAATACGCTCGGGAAGTTTTTGGGTCTTTTATTGACGTGGAGTTCTTGGGGACTCGCCATGACGTGCTGGGCGCAAATTTCTTGATTATCAAAGATTTTCTTTTGAAGCGGAGTAAAACTAAGGGGGAAGCGGGTCAAGAGCTGGGTTTGAAGATCTACGACTTTGCGGGGTTTGCTGAAGATCCTCTCAGTCATTTGGACTATGTGGCGTGGTTAAACGCCCCGAAATTTTTGGAGTTAGCGAAAGTGTGTGTGAAGCATGCCATCAAATTGGAGAATGTCAACGCGAACTGGCTTCAGCACCGAAACTTTCGACGAATTGGCAAAAGTCCCAAAGCGGACGTGCTGGAACTGGTGGTGTCCTTGGTAAACATGCACGGAATGGCGGCAATGTTGAAAATGCCGAATTTGGAACGTCTCACTATTACAGCGACGTCCCAGTGTTGTTTGTTCCCTATAACGTGGAATGTGCTGGTACAGCCCCCGTGGGAGAAGTTGAAGGAGATTAATATCACCGTTGATTCCACAATGATGCAGGGGGTTATCATTAATTATTGTATGGAAGCTGACACGTCCATCTGCTTTGACCCGCAGCCAACATCTTCCCTGCTGAAGTTTCTCTTTTTGGGAATATGCCGTCAAAATGTGGAGCAAGTGAAGATACATTTCTTGGAGGCTGTCGACCTAGATGACGCCACAGCGAACACAGTTTGTCATTTGGGAACGTGCTGCCCCAATTTGAAGAGGCTGTCGTTGGTCAACTGGCCGGGGCCTAGTGTGGCTTTAACGTACATTTTAGATCAGCTTACGGAATTGGAGGAGCTGACCTTGGAGCGTTGCGAGGACATTGGGGATTTGGCGTTTCTCAGTTCTGATATCGGGGACGGAATTTTGACCAGTTTGACGAGTAAGACTTTTAACTTCCAAAAGTGAATTTTTAAATGAAAGCCAATTTATTTTTTAAAATAAATTAAATAATTTTATCCAGAATTAAAAAGACTGTCTCTCCTCAATTTGGACATGATGCCAAAAATCACTGATGTCCTATTTAAAGATGTCCTCTGCCACATGAAGCTAACCCATTTATTTCTCTCCAGTGATAAACCCTTGGCAGCGGTAAGATAAGGCCAGATAACTGTACATTTAATGTTTTAAGGTTGTACACTGATGGCATCAGTAAAATATACTGCATTTGTTTTGATGGCAGATTACTGTGGATGGGATTCGAGCCCTTAAAGATGGTGTATTCGGGGTAACCATTGAAAAGTTTCCCTTTCGTGGTTGGTCCCTATCCAAACTGAACAAAGAGGGCTTTAAACGACTTGGCAAGGAGTTTCGTGCTGATCAAATGATATAAAACGATATCGGGGCCCCTACATCTAAAACATTTCACAATAGAGTCGGCCCTTAAACCTTAAAACTGTCTCCTGGTATACTTTACGGTTTGTCAAATCAATTCAGGTTGCATAATTATATTTAGGCATTTATTTGTGTATTTTTATAACGGTGATGGATTTTTTAAATGTGCCAGTAATTGTTTGTTATTACCTTAAGCGTTTTTCATTTTTACATTCGACAATAGTAAAACTTTCAAGGTCGACTTCTACACCTGCTGATTCATTCCATCTAATAAATGCTAATGCACTAATAAAGATATAAAAATAATATATATCCTCCATATATGTATGCGAGCCGTTGACAGGTGTGGTAGTTGACCTTCAAAGATTTTACGTCCGGTGACTGTACTCACATTTTGTATATAAAAATCATTTTTACTGAGAATAAAGATGAATTTCAAATTGTTATACACGATTTATATTAACAAGAAATATAGAATTCCGAGAAATTTGTAACGATCGAAATTGGTTAAAATAACTTTGAAAACTGTTGACGCGACTGCAAGCAAATGATGAAATAGGTGACCACACTAGTTAAAACCTGTTATTTTTAAAGGAAACAAAAAAATATATTCGGATGTCCATCATTTTATCATTACGCGTTACATATGATATTTTATGTTACTTACATTCCAAAGGACATTGTATGTCACTGTAAAAATGTCAGCACCTCGTATACCCACCGTGTGATTTTCCAGTTCTTCTTTTATAAATTGCATCTCCTCAACCGGTACAACTTTTCTGTTCTCGTCTTCCCCCAACCACCGATTTACACTGTTCAGCTATTTTATTTTGATAACGTATGTTAGTTTAGTCCATGATAGTTGGATATACGTTTCTGAAACAACATGGGTCGATTTTTTTACCTGTTTACAGATATCCGCGGAAATGATGAATACTGACAGATTAACTGTCATGAAAATGACCAGTCTTAGTTTATACGTGTAGTCCTTATGAATAATGAAGGTATCTAACCCAATCGACAAAAACAGGACGGTATCTGTCAAGTAAAGAATGATCATGGTTCCAAACATCCGGTTTACATGTTGACAGAGTTTTCCCAGTTTCTTGAATGGTTGTATAAATGTAAGCCCAATATAGACGGGCGGGATGGGGGCAGAAATTTGAGGTAGTGTCGGGTGTACCGATTTCATACTCGAAAGTTGTAGCTATATTTGCATCAATACTTTGGGCAAAGGAATGGACCAATGTCCATATATTTAAGACTGTTAATAATAATAGTAGGTCACAAAAGTATCCGACGATGATGCTGCATTTTAGGGAAAAATTTTAAAAAAATGGTAAGTTTCCAATAAGTGGTCTGACAAGGTGTAATTGAAAGAGATTATNTGGTAAGTTTCCAATAAGTGGTCTGACAAGGTGTAATTGAAAGAGATTATACTGAAACGTAGATTGGGTTACCCTAAAATAATAAGAACTATATATAGATGGAATTTAAAATATTAATTAGCTAATTAATTAACCTATTTGTATGTCCCAAAGCAACTATTAGCGTCATCCAGTAATCAGCTATGGACAGGTTGAGGGTTGACACTGGCTCATTGCTCTGAGTTGCATTACTGTTGATAAAGAACAAGTACCTACCAAACGACACAAACTTGTCATTCCAAGTGTACCCAAACCAGTTTGAAGATGTTGGAATTGTCAATAAAGTGAGGGTATGCTGAAATGCTAAAATGGTAAAGATAGAACAAATTGTTGCGGTGAAAACTTTCCTTTGAATCTAAAACGTCCAAGGAAATTTCGTATATTTACATAAATTCATGGAATGCGAGGAGACTGATGCGGGAGAAGTATATTTTAATATATCAAGTTACTCGGCTTCTTCCATTCGGAAGATTATGATTTTCTACGGTGGAAAATCGAACAAGATTGAGAAAATCCTGGGAGTGAAAAAGTAGTCGACGATGGGCGGTAAACTAGAAAAATGATTGAAAATATGTTTTGCACTATATGAAAATAAACTTCGGGGCTTATGACCAAGGCATTCCACAAGAGGGTATCAACTGACACTCTTAATTCGGTAATGCGCACAAGATATCCTAGGAGACCCAAGGTAGCACACACTTTCCGTCGCAAGGAGCTCGTTTTAATTGCGTACTCACCGGAGGTGAGTTGTGTAATTTTAAATGGAGCGTAAAAGAGACAATAAACAAATTCAAAGTAAACCAGAAGATAATTACGGATATGGTAATCATTTCGCTCTTTGTTTGTTTCATGGTTGTTCATATGAGCCTTCGCTATGACATTTTTCCGTTCTAAGAAACCGAAGGTTAGAAATTGCATTTTAGCCAGGGTAGATTTTAGGCTCACAAATTTTACTTCAGTATTTTTTAACTTTTTTCACCGACAAATCTGAATAAGTATAACATGAAATGCATATTGTAAATTACAGTTGGATTACCGGAGAAACTTCAAACAGCCACAAATCAATATTTGTGCAAAATGCATTTCATTTTGAAAGTGTTTTGCAATGACACATTAAATATTCCATACTAAATCCAAACCCATCAATTTCGAATGGGTTTTGGGCGGTTCACTTAAGTTTATATATTATCAAAGTGATTATAAAATATTATAGATGCGTATCAGCGACAAGAAGATAAGTGGTTTAATTTGAAGCAATTGGTTTATTGAAGTAGGTATAATTTAGTGGAACTTATTGGAATCATTGTGTGTGTTTGTTATCATCGTCCGGCAGTCCAGTCTTCGGCACAATAATTCAAAAACCAAAAAAATTATATAAAATTGTTTTCATAAATCGATGAATGGGATTAAACATGGACACTTGACCCCCGGGTGAGTATCGTAGGGGTAAAAATATAAAGCACGTCCAAATCAGCTGACATTTTATATAAATATGCCTAATACCCCACTATAACTATAACGTTTTATAATGTTTGACTTGACTACGATTGGTTGTATATTGTTCTTTACAGAGGTAATTTTAAATTCGACTGTTGTTTGGCCCACCAGTACCTTAACTACAAATTAAAACGATATTTCGGCCATTAACTTAAAATATGTCAATATATATTATCGTTAAATGTTAATAAAGTGCACCTTTCCCCAAGCGTTTACAACGGTTTATTTGATAATGAATTTAATATAAAGGGTGCGACAAAGAAAATATAAAAAATATATAAAAGATATGAGCCTCAGTGAAGAGTATATGGTTTACATATATTAGTGCTATACTTCAATGGTATAAAGAAAACAGCAGTACAACTCAAACAACAACTGAACAAGTTCGATTTGCTGCTAAAAATATTCAAAATAAGTGTTTGCAAACAGATATTTTGAAGTAACTTAACCGGTGTTTCTAATATTGTCAGTATTTAATTTCGTAACAAAAGTTAGAATCCGTATAATTTTTTTGAAACATTTTTATTTTCATAAGTCTAAACCAACTTATTAGTAAGCATGCGAAATTATAATTGCATCACAATGGAGGAAATATAACTTGTATATATATGTTAATATATCGTAGTCAACTGTTGTCGGGATTGCAAGCATATAATAAAATACGTCACCACGCTGGTTAATACCTGCAACATGAAACATCCATTCAGAAAATTAATTTATTTATGCATAGCCAAGAATCAATTTTTGTAAAGTTCATAATAGCCAATTCATGATATATTTTCAACTGGTAAAGTGCTTGCTACTTTGCTACTTACATTCCACAGGACGTTGTATGTAATCGTAAATATATCCGCACCACGTATGCCCACGGTCCGATTTGTGAGTTGATCTTTGATAAAATACATTTCATCACGGGGCACGCCTTTTCTATTGTCATCTTCTGATAACCACTTGTTTACAATATCCAGCTAATGGAATGAAAATAACTTTAGAAAACAAATTCCGCGTAAATGAAAGATATTCAAGGATATATAGAAACTAACCTGTTTGCAGATGTCCGCGGCAAAAATAAATATTGATGATGAAACAGTCGTGAATAGGGCCAGTCTAGTTTT
>JAHZNE010001640.1:0-55943 GCA_027744055.1 Callyntrura sp. NNG-2020
CACTTTCCTGTACCGTTTGTAATGGCTTTCAGAAACTGGTACGTGACGAATATCAATCTCTAAGAATAATTAATTTCTGTTCAGTTCTAATAACTATTAAAGTTCAAGAGAGTCTAATACAATTAAACCCGGACATCCCTATCAATTTTCTCTCCCTCCTTCCCTCTCTCTGAGATGGTAAAGAAATAGCAAGTACAGTGCTACGTAGATTTTCCATTTTATAAAGCACTCTGTAAGTCCACACAAGTAGCCGACAAAGCAACTCGCCCCTATTCAAGATTGTCATACCACCTCAATCAAGCTCAAGGAAGCAATATCAACCCACGTAAAATTTCTTACTTGTTACGCAAAATGACTGAAACTGCTTTGGGATCTTTTGTTTGTAGTACATACTATCCTACCTCTGCTGTTGCTCCTTATTTAAAACACGCTTCTCTTAAAGAAAACTCAGTCATCACAAGTTTAATTAAAAGTTATCACAAAAATTCGCATGGTAAAGAATGGATGTGTTTCTCTAGTTTTTGTCATTTGATTTTCAACGCGAAATGAAATTTACCTACTTAAATTAATAACGTATTGGCAGTTATACAAAGAATTACAGTTCGTCCAATAGCACACGCTACAATATCAATACCGTCATGATATATTTCACTATTTCTTTAAAAATTGATAAATAAATTAACAAATTAAAGTGCTTTACCGCCAGTCTTAAAAGTTTGTGATTGGTCAATATAAAAGCAGACACATCATTGGGGAAAGCACTAAAATATTGTACATCTTTCTATAATGATTCAGCTATCCGTATCTGTAATTAAGTTCATGATAAAATGGAAAACGTAACCGAAAAGTAAATAGAAGAAGAAAGTGCGGCGCTTAACATCATTACAAACCCAGGCAACAGGGGTAAAATAACATAACGTCTCAAAATGAATTGAGCGAAGAAAACACTGCGCGTTATATCAGTAGACGTACTTCGTGTCCGCGTGTTCCCCTTTGTTAAAACTTGATTGAATAAACTAAACTGGTGTTTGTGAGTGTAGGCAACAGTGAACAAAAAGACGTGATGAACCCATTTGCCCTTATTTCCTGTGCAGTAGGAGACGTACGACATTACATGAGGTATACATTAATATGCTTTATGTACTTTAGTCCTGCGTCTATCCCTTTTTGAAGGAGTTGTTGTTTTTAGAAAAGGAAAATTGAGTAGGTAAAAAGTTGATAATATTGTCTCTTCCTCACTCTTCATCTTAGTCGTCTTTGCTTTCTCTTTTAACCTCTTTTGGTTTCGAACATTGCTCGTGCTTTACTAAATTTTATTATCTTAGCTGGTCTACGAGGAAATGGGAACGTAGTCGTAGTATACGGAGAAACGCAAAAGCAGCTAATTAATTCAAAAAGAGCTTTTATTATTTTTCCTCCGAAAGTGTGTGTGTGTGTGTATTTGAGAGAGAATGCCTCATCAGCAAAATGGAGAATGGAAGACGAAAAAGGATGTTAATGAAGGCGGTTGTTATGTTGTCGTGTTACCTTTTCTTTCTTGTTATTTCTCTGTTCTGCCAACTCATGGTCGGTCAGCACTCCCATACGACTTTCTGGAGAAAGAGCGCACTGGTGATGATGATAAATAAGGGGAAGGAAAGCTCTAGATCATATAGCATGTCAGCGTGATAATTTATTCAGTTGAATATATTGTATGTATGTAGGGATGGTTATATAAAATACACACATTTTATGAACAACTTTTGACAAGCTTTTTCTCTGTGTTCCGGAGCTTCAGCAAGTTTGTATGTGTGTGTGTGTGTTGTAACTGAAAATTTATTTTTTACAATGATGTTTGTCATTCTTCTTCCTGCAGAATTTCTCGAGTTTGGCGTCCTCCCTATAAATGTGTGCCTGGTGATGGTTGTATGTGTGTAAATATTTATGTGCTGCTAACTACAGGAGAAAGGGAATTACTATCAAAAACAAACTTTGATCATGTGTGTGTCCGCTTTCCCTTTTCTGCTTCCTTTTCTTTTCAGCAAAAGTTTTTAAAATGTTTTGAAAGTTTGTCATTATCATACATGTGAGCATGAGGAGATTATAAAAGTGCTATAAAACGAAAATATTTTCAGTTTTGAGAGAGCACCAGATGACAATGAAAATGGCACACAAAAAGGAACTAGAGGAGGCACACGGAATCCCTAAAGAGTTCAAAATGACTTTGCACGTCACGTAGTATATGATGTAAAGAGGACAGCTCCGCGAAAGTAGGACATGGGAGAGGGGAGGGAAAGATTTAGTGACGTGAGATATTTTTTAATAACAAAGGTGTCAGATGACGTCTATTGTTTGTATTATTGGTAACATTTAAGATAAGGGGATTCTGAAAGCATGCCAACATCAGCTTGTTTTAAATTTGTTATTAGTACGTTATTATAGTAAGTATATATACACACACACACCTCAACTCTTTTCTTATAACGAAACATAACTTACCGTAAACATCAACCTCGACCCAGGCTGCCATTGGGACGTCAAGTGTAGGGCTAATTGCGCGACATTCTAGTTTGGCTCCCAAATCTCCCCGACCCAGTGTCACCGTCAGTTGTGAACTTCCAGTGCCAGTTCCATCAGCTTCGGTCATGTTGATGAACTGACCTGTAACATGATTGAAAGCAAATAAAATAATTATAAATGTCAACTAAACTAGTAAACATGTTGACACGTATCATAAACATATACTTCGGGCAATCTTACACAATCACTTTTCAAGACATGCACTTATGAATAAAAATGTTCTGCAAAAAATGAAGTTCTACATTGCTTGTGTTGAATAATACACCACTACTGAAACTCTGTTGACACCACCGGTCACAGTATATTCTCTACTGCGTCTACCTACCAATGTTTTACCATCTATGCACGGTTTTGCTTGGACACTTACAATACAGCACTAGTCTCCTACCATTGTACTTTGTACAATTCTTTCGTTGCCCAAGCTCGTATTTAATATTACCTACCAACCTCAGGTTACTGAAGGTGGGACGCGCTGTTTTTGGTTTTAAATTGTACGTATCAAATAACCCAGTCCTCCACTTTCTGCATCGCTATAAGCCATACTAATTCAATTCTACCCCATCAGTGAAAGCAAAGGACAATAAATGAGGGGTTCTTCACCTATCTAGGTTCTTGGGTATAAAAATGTTCTAATAGACTCTTCATTTCATCATTATTTATGTACTCTCCATGGATTTCATGTAGTTGACTTGATGCGAGATATTATAGGTTCAGAAGAAACGAAAGAACCTGCCAAGAGCCACTCAACGGAATTAAAGTAAGAGTTCATGAATAAACATAAATCCGGCAGTTGTGGTAGTATATGACGCTGCACTAAATTCAGTGAAAGAGAAGTGGCTTCAGTAAGTCGTACAGAATTTATGCATAATAAACATGACGATCGCTAGCCTGAGGATTTTAATACACGCTTTTAAGAATGCAGATAGGCAGAATATGAAGTCTATACAAAACACAGCACTTGTAATGCGGGGACGGAGTTGATAAGGACCTTTGAAATACCCCTTATTTGTCAACATATCTATAATATAGTGTGTGTGAGAGAGAGAGAGAGAGAGAAAGAGAGTTTAATGCACTGTTTAAATAAAGGCGAATGGAAATGTAGTAATTACATAAAATAAGCAGAACTACATAGGAACTCATCTGGAACTTTCCCATCGTGTGTTTTAAGTGACTGCTTTAATCAATAGTGTTTTAAGAGATCTTTCCCATAAATTGCTTTACAATTTGGAAATTTGCAGGAGTGGTGCCTTTTTATTAAGCATGTTACGTGTACGATGAATATGTACTTGTGTAGTACATACTTATTTTTGAATGGATAGCTTTGCCTTCATTTTTTCAATGTATTTTAAAGTGCCCCACAATTTAATAAGTACTGACGTAACCCTAATCCTATCACATAACCGTTTCATTAATTTTCAGGTTTAATTATATAAATCAACTGCTAAATTACATGTTTCAGGCTGTATGTAAAAACCCTCAAAATTTGTTCAATGATCTTGCATTATTAAATTATACGTTTTATCGCAATGTAGCAACGTTTACAAATAGAAATTAGAATATAATATACTATACCAATAAAATTGATGAACCTTAATACTTTCAACCTTCCACTTTTACTCTTGTTTAATTTATGCTCTCAGTAACATAACATTTTCTATAGACAGTGTCCCCTCCCCAGAAATGATGTTTGTTATTTGGTATCTGCTGTTTACCCTCACTCCATTTTATTTGTCGTTACCATTACAACTTTATGTTCCGACTGACAAAATTCAAACATATTTACTTTAAATTGACACTTTCTCCATGTTTCTGAGAGAATAATTTCGTTATTGGTTGATGCAAACCATTGTCCCTGTAACATAAAATGTTTTTCCCCGGAAGTGGAATTAAAAGTAAAATGAGCAGTATATATGCCTTCTGATGCGTTGACGGTTTGAGGTATTTGTGCGTACATAACCGTACGTATCCCATCTCTCTTTTGCTTAATTTATTGTTTAATTCAACGCATTAGTCTAATTTAGGCAACACAATAGATTCGCTTCACCGCATTCTTATTTATACAAAGTTACAATGGATAAAATGGATGTGAATATGCATATGCGATTAAAATGTTATGCTAATTCTAAGCCCATCCATTATAGCTCTCTATCTCCACTTTACAATGTATTTCTCGGCTCCTACATCAGCCCACGGTACAGTGGAGCCCATATAGTACTTGAATTTGAATAATGCAAAATCCATATATGAAGCACTGACTGAATTAGATTCGGTGAACAAACAATAGGAATAATGTGAATCCGCATACACAGTCTGTTTTCATTTGCTATTATTCGCTCAAATACGCACGGTTGAATGCATGGTTTATAACATGACAGCCTAAGTAGATATCTGATTTATAGTCCTTTTCTCCAGTGTCATGTCCTTGTCATCACTCTACATTGTTGAATCTTGCACACATCCAGGACGCGCACACACAAAATGAAAACCTCTGTTTAGCTTGCAGGAGAGATTTTTATGTCGGACACATTTGAAATTGTGCAAAGCTGGATAGATACACAAGCTAATATAAAAAGCCTGTGAACTGCTACCACTACGACTACATCGGTTTACCATGATGTCATATGAATTTGAATACGCATGTAAGCTACGATAATAAGCATAAATGAAACTACCCATACCTACCTATCTCTCTGGTGAACAAATGGCACAGAAAACTCGCAAAGGCGATGAATTGAAAAATAAATTTTGAGTTGCTGACGTACACAGTACGCTAACCTACAGCTATTGATGTGTAAACAAACAAAACTGCAAGTACCATTCAACTGACGGTAAATAAACGAATGAAGGCAAATATTTGATGGTTTCTCCGGTTCACTTACAGGGTATTACGACGACAAGGAACGCTTTTGTTTGGAGGTAATATGCACATATATAAACTGTTCCACACATGTCGCCCAGGGAAATGACGTCCAAATGTCTTTCCTTTTATGCGTTGTTATATGTGATAACAAGCCAGTCAACACAGTCAGCCTAGCAAATGTTTTTCCAGTGGGGTAAATCGTAATGCAATTTTATTATTAACCAGTCCTACCAAACTACGCAGTGTATGCATTAAATTACAGCGCGCTATTGCTTGTTGGCTTTGGGAGGTTTGCTGTAGCTTTAAGGAGGGTATTTATGTAACCGAAATTGACAGTAAACGCTGAACACGTTAACGCTGACTGGAAACGTGTGTTTTATACTTGGAAAAATAAAGACCAGTAGTACACAGGAATGTCTCTATATACTATTGTCGATTTTAGGCAATTCATTAATCTGTCCTGCTGTTATATGCTGATGGCTCAGTTATAGGTAGTACGTCATTATTCTACATATCTAGTCGTTTTCTTTGTAATTTCTTCTGCTACAACGAAAAAGGTTGACGGCAGGTAAAAATCAAAGTAAAATGCCAATTTTTGTGTCATGGCTGTAGGAAATCGCTGAAATATGTATGTAATTTTCTGATTTTATTACTGCTTTTTTGTCCTGTTTTCCTGTGCATATTATCCTACACAAATGAAGTAAAGGCCATAAGGATACACGTATAGAAGCTAAAAGAATTTGTGTTCCTAAGAAACTTCCTTACGCAAGTTCTCATTTAAAATGTATGGGAAAATGTCTATGAATATCACTATAAACGCCTACGTTTCCAAAGGCGGCAGTCCCGGTTCGAAATACTAACGTGATGACAGACTCTATTGTTCTAAAATGTCTTTTAACTTTTTTATGCGAGTGAGTCCATGCATTAAATGGGAAACTGAAAGAAGCCAGTAAAAGTTAGGAGCTATTGAGATGGTGACTACATGTTCCGTTTTTATGCAGTCATTTGTCGTTAATGACTTACCTTGAAGTGGTTGGGAATTGTTGTACCAATTAAGCTGGGCCACAGGCTTTCCTCCACTGGAGACGCAGACGAGAGTGATGATGGTCCCCTCATTATATGGCCCGATCAATGAGGCATTCGCCGTTTCAGACCCACTAATATCATTTATCCTCACATATTCGGGTTTTGCTACATTGGGAAAATCAAAGAAAATCACACACGTGTACCGTTAGTTCATATTAAATAAAATTGAGCAAATGTGCGTACACTAGAAAGAGGTAGACTATAGAGAGATAATAATGAAGTGCAAGTATAATGGGTGAAAGGAAGAGCTCGCACACGAGACGTGCATGCTCAAGTGCGAGTATTTTATCCAAACCCCGTAATAATACGTTTTACTCTCGTATATCTCATAGCTATAGCTACCTAATATGAAAGTGAATAAGGAAAAGCGCTTGGCAAGTTCTCGGGTTATATCAAAACCATCATCATCGTATTACCATCCTCATGATCATGATGATGACCATCATGGAAAATTAAGCTGGTAGAAAATAGTCAACGATTTTCTTTATGCACTGCAAGTCATCCGATGAGGTCCTTGCACTAGTAGGCGTATAAGGCGGGCAAAATGACAAGAAAGTTTACACTGGCGTATACGCACACACACACACACGCATAGTCGGAACTCGCGTCTACGAGATTTTACATTTTTTTCCTTCTCATAATTGGTCTAAACGTTACAAGCTCTCTTTTCGCAAAGTTCTAGAAAACGAGGAAAACGAGAAGTATAAAACAGCTTCATACATTAAATGAAACTTGGTTGGTACTCCAACTTCCCATAATGCAATACTTATAACTATATAAGTGTAGTTTTCCGTATACTCTACGCGCTTTATAATTACGTCAGTTTGAGAAGAAAAACTCCGCTTTTACTGCTACGCACTCAAGAGTCAGCAGGATACAGGTATATAGAGATGCATAGAGATAGAGGTAAATAGAAGTAGCCTTCAAAAGAGCGCCCTGAATGTAAGTTTTTTTCTTCAAATGTAGGTTGGCTACTTGTTTGTGTGGAAAGCTTGTTATTACATCCAGCAAAACACATTTTTATGCATACACTCACATATAACTTTTCCTTGGAATTGTCATTTCAAGATAAAAACGATATCTCTTCCTTCAGGGGAGTAGATACTATACGTAGGTCCTCTAATTTTTATACATGTCATAAGGAGCGCCCATTTGTATGTATCGCACACAGTTCTCAGCCAAAATGAGTTTTACTCTTTGCAGCAGCGGCAGCAGCAGCAGCCTGGCCGCTAACAGGGGAGTCAACAAAGAGCCGCTGAGTCAGCTCAGGTACTCTATATTATTTTCATAGAATGAGGGTCATAAAAGAGGAATTAGATGGCTAGAGTAAGAACCATTCTTGCAGATGAGAAACACTCTAATGTCCCTTATTATTATACATCATCATAGATTCCTTTGTACACGCTCTGCTGGAGGAGAATGTTCTCAGCAGCAGAGCAGGGAATCTATAGTCAGAAAAATGTTGCTCATTAAGACCATCATTAAAACTATTGATTCCAATTAACCCAGAAAATTCTCTCCAATTCTCTTTGACTAAAAGTCCCTTTTTTATACCTATTACCATTTATGTCCATATATAGGAGTATTAACACAAAAAGTACTTCTTTACAATCGGCAGTCAAAACTTGGTCCTACTCGGCAAGATAAAGAGTCGCGTTTTGCTGGGTGGCACGCAGCAAATGAGCAAACTCCGTGTCTGTCGTCTAATATCGTTTGATGACGGTAGGTAATGATTCTAAACAAACTAAAGGGTTTTCAAATGGATTTGGTTTTGCTGAAGTCACTTTTCGATGAGACTGCAAACAAGCGCAATGGAGACGATGATAACCTGATGATATGAATTGCTGGTAATTTTATAGGCTGCATGTCAGCAAACAGCAGAAGAGATACCGTCCTTTTTTGTTACTGGAGTAGACACTGGATGAAAACAAAATGTTGCCACTGACGTCGTTTGTCTCTCTCATTTAGCCAAAAAAGCTTAGCTTTCCTGTGACTAAAACAGCCATGTAGTTTCTACATTTTGCGGGATGGTAAAACAACTCGTTCTAAAAATTAAACTACATTTTCACGCTGAATTCATACAAATTTCTGACTTTGCAGCAACAAAGGGAATCCCTATAATATCCTGGTGTATTTGTGTGAATAGCGTCACCAAAGACATCACGGAAATCACATTAATTTCCCTATATTCTTTCCCAAATGGTAAGGAAATTAGCGTGTAGCCTAATAGTTTTCGTGGATGCGTTGGTGGATAAAACGGAGTGGTGAAATGGCAGTTCATTATCCCCATTTCAAGTTCTAATCACTTTTATGTTTTTCAAAGTTGAGAAAATAAAACAATGGGACATCCCTTTTCTCAGCTGAAGTAACAACGCCGATGGTGGTGAAATTAAATTGCCGTTACCGTCACGAAGCTGTAGTAATATTGTGTTTACAGCTTTAAAAAATTATTTTATAAATGGCTGCGTCGAGACGGGGAAAGGATAATAAAAAGGGAGTACGAGGGATACGGGGACATAGAAAAAAATTAAAGAAAATGAGTAAATACATAAAATACCCTTTTTGTTATCCAACGCGAAGAACTCAATAAAAAGAAAAAAACGAGTAAATATGACACACTAACTCCACACATACACATACTACATCAGGGAAAAGAGTTGGTTGTTTTTAGTGTCGTTAACGGCACCATAAAAGACAACCAACTTTTCTTTCTCTCTTTTTCACACACCCACTGTGTCTAAAAGTAGAGCCCGTCGGACAAAAAAAAGTGGAAAAATAAATAAGAGAAACTCAAGTATTATTTTATTTTTACTGACAAGACGCCACTGCAGGTGCTGCTATTTGCGTGGTGTCTTTAGTCGTATATCAGAGCGGGGAGCGAGCGCACATGGAAGCATTCCTCCCTGTCTACTGACGTGTTGTTAAGCCGACAATTTAAACAACACAAGGGATAGGAAGGTTTGGCTGTTAGGGAAAAGGACTTCAGAAATGCCATGCTATGACATTCATTTGAAAGAAAGAATGTTAAAAAGACGACGGCTACGACGAATAAGAAAAGAGAAAGCAATGATAATGATGGTGAATAGCGTGCGTGTCATGCCACTACGATGTTGACTGACGACTGTCACATAGCGAGAGAGAAAAAAAGTAGTAAATAGCTGTGGTAGTTAACTTTTTGCGCTGTATTCCCTACAACCCATGGCAACTTTATTACTTTTTCTGCTGTTCCATTTTAGTGTGTTTTGTGTCTTCGTTTCCATCCACTTTGATTTTTTTGCTTTACAGTTTCTATTTATGGGGTATATGTATTATACCATTCCTTTTCAAAACGTGTCATGATCATTTCGAAAAGTTACTACTGACTGGGTACATACTTTCACCACTGACACAGCAGCTAACTCTCAAAAGTAGTAGCATATATAGCTTCTGGTTTTTCTGCGAGTGGCTTATAAGGTCCTTTTATGGGCGGATTTCAATGATGCATATACAAACACTTCATTACAAATAAGCAAAACATTAAAATCAAGCATAAAGAACATTCTGTTCCAAGTTTTGACATCAGCTGCAGCGGTGTAGCACTTACATTGCTACTTTAATATATACTTCGTTCTTAGAAAAGACACAAGTTGTTGCGAAAGTTTCTCTAATGGACAAGTTTAGCGGAATTCCTTCAAAAACAGAACAAATTCCTCTTGTTTGCGACTCTCCCAGCATTTCACAATAGGTCCCTCTTCATATTATTATCGCTTCGCATATGTTTACCGGAAAGTGAACATTTAGCGGTAGAACAGATAATATAATCGACAGAATAGTGAAAAGCAAAGAATGTATTTATCTTGAACGCCAACGGTTTATTCAGACAGGTTTCATTTATCAAGCTACTACTAGCTCAACACGTACAATTTTTCGTTCTCTTTCTCCCATGCGAATCTGCGAAAGTTTGTCATAAATATGACGTATTTTTATTTTAGATGAGCAGTTATGTTAAATCTAAGTTCTACGAGTGTTTTACTGTTCAATGATAATTAAAAAGACAAATGAGTAAAACCGACAAAGTATATCAGTTTCTTTCGTTTGCTTCACCACACACACACACACACCATGTAGAATCTAATGTTGGAACGATACTCATACGGAACTGGTGGAGCTGAAATTTATCTTGGCGAATTATATTATTAATTCGTTTCATCAAGAAGGAGAAGTACAGACTACCATTGGCGTTTAATCACGGTCGGGTAGCTCCTTCCCTTTCTCTCTCTCTCTACTTTCATTAGCCCATGTATCATTTCATTTCTCTGGTTCAGTTACGTGCTAGATAATATGTCGCGTATTTTATGTCTGCTGAATCTCCCAATCAGTACTAGTACCATTTGCACCTAAACAGCACGTTTCATCCATCCATCATAAATACTTGGGTGCTTTCTCTTTATTTTACGATATGCTTCATTAACTCACACAGTTGTGCAATTCATCTCGTGTAACGTAAGATTGTACAGAAACGCGTGTTACTGTCTACGTGCGTTGTCTCCGTTGTCAATGTAGGTACGCACACGTAGTAATAATGATTATCAGATTATATGCCCTGTTTGATAACTAAATAGGAACGTAGACTATCCAACTTACATGAACACATTTGCTCTCTTTCCTTCTGGTTAACTTTAAACGCCAAGTGTGCCATGTTGAAAGCAAAATTGATCTCTTGATTCATTAATGCCGTTTCAATTCCTTTGCCGCATCATTTTACTTTCTATCACCTATGCTCCCTATTTTCCTATAAATATAATCCAAACTTTCCACTAAGGTAGTTAACCATGTTTGTGTGAGCACTGAAGGTTGTACATGTCTACAAGTTACGAAAAAGTCAAACAAAGCTAACGGGACAAGAAAACATGAAAAGGAGAAAAAGGAAAAGCAAGCCCCGACCCAGCAAAAGAGAGAGAGAGAGAGAGAAAGATGTAGATTGGATAGAACGGAAAGACATGCCACGATGTTCGTGTCGCCAGCCTTCTTGATCAATTTTATAAGAATGATAAATGGCCATGAATCATCTGGTTGTTCACGCCTAAATCCTAGAAGAGCGACACAATAATTCAAATGAGCAACGCAGCATACGTACATACTGTGTAGTAGTTAAGTGATGTGTGTGTGTCTGTGTGTGCCCATTCTTTGTTATTTGAATGATAGTGGTTACTTGCTATGTTTGCATAAGTATATGTCGCGACACTGTTATGTAGCAAAGATTTGAAAGAAAATTAATACGGATGGCAGACACACTTTCGTACAGT
This sequence comes from Callyntrura sp. NNG-2020, assembly GCA_027744055.1. Classification (NCBI taxonomy): domain Eukaryota; kingdom Metazoa; phylum Arthropoda; class Collembola; order Entomobryomorpha; family Paronellidae; genus Callyntrura; species Callyntrura sp. NNG-2020. Next base: position 11,791 of record JAHZNE010001640.1, read on the forward strand.
TGTGCAGATATTTGCTTATTCATGGAGGTTTCCTCAGGGTGAAGGAACTTACAGTGGAAATAAGATTGGAATTTGGTTATGTGCCTGGGCAAACGTTACCATTTGTTTTTGCAACCCTTATCTCTCCATCTTTTAATTTTGGATGATGTTCCCAACTTCGCATTTGGCTCGTAACTAAATCTTATGGCAATTAGATGATTGAAAGGGAGCGTTAGCTCAGAAATGGAGCAAGAATGTTAGCAACTGTTCATATAACCCCGATTTTAGCGTATTTTGGGGAGTCTGTTCATGTCTACAGGAGATGTAAAAAATATGGAACGTATATTAATGCGTGATTCGATACAGTTTCATAACTTAAATGTTAAAGTGTGCATAAATATAAGTCTTGTATTAGATTCACTGTGGGAAATACTAATAGAAACATTCATTTCTCTTCTTTTTTGCTTTTCAAGTAGTATTGCGAGTTATGGTAAGGGATATTCCTACCCAAGAAGATAAGACACTAAAAGTATCAAATGTAATGCGGTATTTAATTTTAAGACGCCGAATCCAAATCGCAACGGCTGTTTTTGTTTATATATATTATTATGTGTATTCCATACATGCTATAATTATTATTGTATATATTTTTCTGCCGTCTTTGAGAACGTCACTGCAGGCGAAGCCGTGAGGAAAAACATGAGGAAATTACTGTAAATAAATCACTGCTGTCGTTTTCGTCTTTTATTTCTTTTCACTTTTCTCTCTACGCGGAGGAAGGAATCGTTGTGTGTATTACTAAATACTCCTCACTTCTTCACGTGTCTCATCCGTACACCACACACGACTACCATCATCACCGAAAAGAGAAATCTCCTGTGAGCTTTTTTCTCATCGCGTTTCCCTTGCTTTGCTTTGTGCACCAGCGACTTTTACTTTTACTCTACTTTTCTCCATTCCTAAGGATATATTCGCGAGAGACTTGGTCGTTATTTCTAAATCGACACTCAATATTTATTATGCATACATCTTTTCCTGGCATTCTATCGTATTATCTTATACGTCGGTTGTTTATGTGATCACATGCACAGCCATGAGCTCGCTCGCGTTAAGTTAACAATATATAACTATAACCCAAGCAAAAATGTGGCCATACAGAGTATCTGATACCATACTCGACGCAAGTAGACGCAGCACTTGAATATCCATTCTAGCAAAATTTTCAATAAGAAAATGTAATTTCAAATCTTGATCAGCCGGATGATCATCGTCACTGTAATCATAATGAAGATTGCAAGGGTTCCAGATAATTTTAAGTAACGCAACCGTTGTGGAGATGTCAGGTACCTATCAACAAACTCTATCACCACCCCAAGAAACACAATTTCTTAAGCGAATAGCAATCCAACCTTTGGCTGCCTGCTGTAGCGTATCTCCATAATAGCCGCATGACACACATCCAATGTCAAGTCAAGTAAATTGAATATGAAACCAGGCAGTGAACAAAAACACATTTATTTATGAACATACATTTTCACAGCTTGTCTAGCATTATATGTGTAAACATGTACATGTTTCTATATGTACACCAACATACTTCTCCTTCACTTCACATAAGATCTCTGGAGAGTCCATGAATCTACGTCTAGTTGAAATGTACAACATGATTTTGCTGGTGTTTACACTGAAGCGAAAGAAAAACTTGTTAGTTTCTCTCATCATGATCATTACAGTTTATTTGCCTGTGTATGCATGCTCGCATGTGAAGTTTGTTCTATTTTTACTGCTTTCACTTTCCTATTGGTGCTGATATTCTAGAGACGCGGTGATAAGAAAACTAAAATATTTTCCTGGCTTGGTCCGATGTGTTCATCTCCTTGTAAACTAGGAATTCCAAAAAATTACTAGAAAATTTTAATCAATAAAAGGGATGGATGAATTTCTCGTTTTCTCCCCGTATCAAAGTAAATATACCACTGCAGATCAACGAGATCATAGTTTACTGTTGCTTTATTTCTTAACTTTCTCTTTCGTTTAAAGAGGGACTAACCAAATGGTAAAGAAGAAACTAGCGGTTTTTTACATCACGCCAGAATGAGTTGGTGGTTTGTATGCTTGCCTATATATAAACTTTTCTCAGCGCTTAGTAAAATAACAGGAGAGAGAGAGAGTTACGGTAAAACAGAACGAGAAAAGTTTAAAGCAACAAAATGCGACCGTCAAAACTAAAAGTCCGCTTTTGAACCTTTCTTTTGCAAATAAACGAGATTTTTAAAAGTTTTTCTTTTTACAATTAGGTTTTTGTGGAAAAAAAATCAGTTTGCACTACAAATATTTTTTACTACACATCTTTGATCATTGTGGTATACCATTATGAAAATGACGCACAGAATGAATGTTAATTATAAACTTTATAAACGATATAGATAAAGCAGCTTTGAATTTACTGATACAGATTTGCGTAGATTGAACTGGATAGGAGAGTGCGTGTTCTTCAATACCTTTCATTATGAATAAACTAATTAGCAAGTTTATTCACGAGAAAAAATGAAAAACTTAAAAGGATTTACTAAAAATTCTACTCAAGGTTGCTTTCTTTCGAATCGCAGGTAAAAATATACTTTTTCCTTGAAAATAATCGTTTTAACTCGAAAGACGGAAGCCTGTTAAATAAAGTGGTGCACATATAGGAATGAAGTTTTACTTTCACTGTCAAGTGATAAGTCTGACAAATATCATCCTCCTATGACTCGTCTCAATGGAAGTTCCCTATCCTTCGTCAGCCCTCCCCTGCACTGTATATGTAGGTTTGCTTTGAATTTTTCTAGTAAAAAAGTTGAGTCTGTGTTGTTCTTTTACTTTAACGTTTGTATACGTTGAAAAGCAAACCAAACGGTTGCTGGATTTCATTACGGTGTCTTCCAACAGGGAAATCACACACGTAATGTGATTAGCTCAAGTTTTTGGCAAACTTTCTCCTTTTTAAGTTGGACGACGAAGGACTCAAATAAGACTTTACCATCCAAATAAACTCACCAGGAGCAAGAGAGAGAGATGAATGAGCCAGAACCAGAACCAATGAAAAGTTGAAAGAGAAAGATAGATAGGAATTCATATAGAATGTAATATATGTGGTTAATATCCATGGATAGGAGAAAGAACAGGACACAAGAGCTCAAGAGGCTTATTCTTTTCTTATTTTTAGTTTGCAACTCACTCACTCACTACCACATTCAAGGAACGTCAACAATATCAAAACATGCCAAACAGAACAAGATCCCAAAAAATGGAGGTATACTTGGCTCCGCTTGTTGTATCAAACAATGCATTTTATTTGTACGGGAAGCTTTTCCCCATATTTTAACTCATCTTCCCTCTTCTCTGTCCCCCTTTCCTACCCACCTCAATGCACAAAGGACCCACCTAAAAAACTGCAGAAGATATAAAACGATCATCTATTTTCGTGGAAGTGGAAGAACAATGCTAAGAAAAAGTTGATGTAACCTACAAGATAACAGAGTATTACTTAAATCAACAAAGCAGCAATGTAAGTGGTAGTTAACATTCCCTATCCACAAGCTTAATACATGCTACCTCCAAAATATACGAGATAATATCTTTTTCTATATAGCTATAAAGAGTACGTAATATGACATGTTAACTTACATTCAATTACAATAAATATGTCAAACCTGTGCTCTTAGTAATTTGGAGTAGGGCGCGCTTAGCGTAGAGACACATTCAAAAACGTATATATTTATTCGAGTGGCTTAGTATTTTTAGTATTATATCTTGTTCGTGTAGGACGCTGATGATGACGATGATAATAAGCCTTTTCTTCCATTTTCCTGAAGAGCCACTCCAAAACACTACAATTCCCTGGTCATGTTCAATCTTAAATCCATGCGTGCACGCATATTAGTACCCACAGAAGTATAAACTGGTATGGTGTCGTTCGTGGAAAAACATAACTCTCTAAGAAATACTATTCACGTTTTCCTTGCATTTAGATTTCTCTAGAATTCCCTGAGTGTGTTCTCATCTGTACGACAACAAAACAAGAGCTTTCACTTGTACAACTCCTGCCATAAAATTTTCCGGAGCAAAATAATTAATTTAAAAATATCTCACAAGGAAATGGATAATAAATTTTCTCATTAATTAAGATAAAAGGGTCCCACTTTTCCCTCTTGTACAAGTGGAAGAGTGGCAGTAGTATTTACATTCCCATGTACGCTTTCTTTGACGCTATACGTATACGATTCCATAAAATCCACATATAAGCTCGTGTTTTGTGCATGCACATATAAACTTGTTTTTCTATTCTTAATATAAATTATTGAACTTATATATAAGTAATAGAAAAATATTCGATGAGAGAAAGACAAGAAGAGTGGTAAATAACGAATAGCAAAGATGAAAATTACTGTTACGTAAGCTTTGTTGGCTGACGTAGTGTGCTACACCATGAATGTGTTTGCCCATGTTCTGTGCAGTGATGAAAGATAAATGGTAAAAGTCAACGCCCTTACTCCCTTCCCTTTGGCTGGTTTTCTCCTTCTCCAAACCTTCCACTTAACCGATCCTGGGCTTTCATGAGAGAGACCAGATGCTTCACGTTGGAGTAAAAAGTGTTGTTGTAATATTGTGTTTTATATTCGACGACGCGTATATGTATGTTGCGCATTTTTAGTACCCAATTTATCATTAAAATCATCATCATCTTCCGCTTTTCCAGTGGAGCTAATCCTTTCTACGACCTACGAACCAGAAGAACGTACTTTACGTGATATACCAGGGATATAGTAGGTAGTATTCTTGCTCCCATAATAACGGCCACTTACACAAGTGTGGTAATAGATGAAACAAAATTGGCAAGTGTGACAAGACGAGTAATGATAGCAATGAAGCATTAAACGTTAATTTAAGGGGCGTGTTGCAGAAATAACATAAGATTTTTGATACTACAACCTTGTGGGTATCAAAACGATAAATTGATCAGTAACTCCACAGAGTCATAATGTGTGCAAGCAGCAGGTAAATATCTATGGACGTGTGTATATCTATACAGGCGTGAATGTGTTAATATTCCTCGTGCCTGCATGTACGGAGCTCGTTAACATTTTGATTTGGAACGTGTGTGTAGGTACTTACCTCTTCGCTAATGGAAAGTTTGCATGAAAGGATGTGTGAGTGCCAATTAAATCATTGGGGAGAAAGGAGAAAGTACGCAAATGAAAACAATTTTCCGGTACTCAGTGCCTTGTTTTTTTGGCTTACGATCAATTAAAAAGCACAATAAATTTAAACGTTTCACTTTTCCGTTTTGTCGTTACATGTTATTCTCTTGGCTCAGTTTTTGGGGCACAATATTCGTCTTGACTCTTACTGTGCTGCCCAAATTGTATATAATATCTCTGCAATATGTGTTTGTCTATTCCTGGAAAGCGTAATATACTATGAAGCTAATTACTTGTGAATCTAAGTCCGGTATGGCAAGTATAACAATAATTTATTTGGATCAAAAGCGGGAAAAGTGACAAATGGAACATGAATACGTTCAAAGAAATAAATTTCCCCGTGCATTATCAACTTATTTTGTGTTAAAAGTGCTTGTCTCTAGTACATTTAAACAGGAGCACGGATTCTTTATTCATTTTCGCGCACTCCACTAGTGTATGCTGTTGCTGGTTCCGCTCTACACTCATCCAAGTTCTCGGAATTCACCCTCTCTCTGGAATACCCGTTCACTTTGTTCAACAAAGTTTTGGCAAAAATTTGTACACAGCCTTAGTTTCAAATGAATGATTTGTATGAAACACTAAATTTTCACATTTTTCACTCAAAATTGAATTAAGTTTAAAGCAAATTATTCTAAACGAATAAGTATGGTTCGTTAGTGAAAAGGATTTATAGTTGCTTCTCCTTTTGCTGACAAAAAAATTTGTAGACTTTCACTAAAGCTTTACTCCAGCTCTTCTCTATGTACTTGTTAGTCTATTTATGTGAAGGAACATCAATAGAAAGTTAATTACACGAATGCTGCTGCTGAATAAGGTGGAAAAACTTGCCAAACGTTTTGACTACTATTGCTACTATGCGCCAACTAATAATTCTTAAAATACAACATACGAAGTGTGTTTCGGAGAGAAGAGAGTAGCTGCAAGTAAATTTTTAAGGGAGGTAGTAGCATCGAGTGAAGTGCGCGAGCCAACCTTAAAATAAAGTGATTCGTGGTTGCACCGGGTCTGCTTATGCTGGCGTACACACTTTTTAAAAGGGACTTTCCCCAAGTGACCGTAATGGCTCGTTAACAAGACAAAGAAAAGTGCTGAGCCCAGCAGTAAATCCCAATCTCTCTCGGTGCGCGTTCTTTGATGAAAGTACTTTTCCTCTGACTATATAGTTAATAGTACGCTGGTACTTGCGAAATAAAAGTGCTGCTGCTGGTTGTAAACACAAAAAAGCCAGCTGAGCTGCGTGTATGTGTTCAGTGCACATCCACACGAGATTTTGATGTTTAACCACAAAATCCTCTATAGCCCACACAAACACTCCACAAAAAGCTTTAATTCTATCTGATTTCAAAACAGGGCTCTACCCAGCTACACAGAGAAACAGAGCGAAAGAAAAAATGGGCTTGTGTGTGTGTGTATCTACTCAAAGCGCTACACAATTTTATAGAAGCAGTAAAAATTCGTGTTTCTCTGTTTTATGTGATGGCGATGATAGGAGCCCAATAAGGAGTTTAATGGGAAGGTGTTATTCGCATGTCATAAAAACACTTTTACAGACACACACTCACATACACAATAAAAACTCTTTGAATCAAGTCAATCTTTTCCTTTTTATTAATACCAGCTTACGCTCGGCAGAATGGAAATTGTACAAGGACATGTTGCAGTTCATGTTTGACGACGATGATCACAAAAATGATGATGATGATGATGCTGATAATAATTATTATTTATGTATTGACGAATTACACCCGAGAACAGCGCAGTTTTCATTTTGCTACAGTTAATGAAGTACTTACCGAAAGTATTAAGTCGGATGGATTGTAAAAGCGCACAATGTTCTTTTGCTTCCAAGTAGGTTACCTCACATTTGTACGTGTCCTCATCTGCAATCATTAACGGATTGATTTCTAGCTGAGCGAGGCTGCTGTTTGGCTCCATATTCAACTTGGCTCTGAAAATGAAAAAAGTAAAAGCAACAATTAGTCGGTTTCATCATGGCGCGTTTTCTTTGTTCTAACCAGGGTTGTTTGCTGGCTGAAATGGCTGGCCATTTGAGCCGGCTTTTTATGGATATAACCGGTTATAGCCACCCAGTGTCAGATGGCTGAAATGGCGAAATGTGGTCGNTAGGTTTTCGCAACAATTTGTCACATGTTTTGCTTTTTTTGCTTTCTAGGCCCAGATGTATCTTGTTCTCGTCCTTAATTTCCTTTATTTGTGGACTCTAATATTGAACACAGTTGCAAATAATCTCGCCTAACTTCCAAGAATTTGCAAACGATAAAAATGAGTTAAGCTTTGTAACAAAATGAATGCGGTACAATGTGAAAAAGGGGTTTACATCTACAAACAAGAGATAAATTGGTCTCCTCCCGCACTCACCGCCGCCTCCTTTTTTCTGCTCTATTATGTTTCGCCATTTCACCATTATCATCAACGCGCCAGCGTTTTTCCTGCTGTAACATGTACTCATGGCAGCGAGTGTGTGTATGTGTGTGGGCATATGTTGCAACAAGACACACGAAAAGGAAACAAAGAGAAAAAAACAAAAGTAGATGAAAGAGGATAAAAATTTTAACAATGTTTTTCTCTAGACAGTCTTTCTATAACACGTAATAAAGCAAAAAAATATATACCTTTTCGTACTCTTTTTTTGCATATCATCAACGCACTTAAGCATTCACGTATCCAGAAAAGAAGAATGGCAAATAATATGGAAAAGGAAGGAAAGACGAACGAAAAGGGAGGATTTATTTAGAATATTTTAGACAGCACGTATGAAGAAACGACGAAAAACCGGGTGACCCACATTCCATTTTTCTCCTCTACTCACTTTTTTCTTCTTGCTTTTTTCCTAGAAGTAATCTGCAGCATTCATCAGAAAATTACCAAAGAGCTTGACAAATCTACGTACATGTTGGTTGTTGTTCGCTACGTAGAGAAAGAGAGTTTTAGCAAAAGATGAGGCTAATATATATTTATGATTTTGCAGTGTAGCAGAGCACCACCAGACGCGAGCAATATTAGTAGCAGAAAAAATCGTGATAATAATAACACAGAAAGATTTTCCAAATGAATAGGTGTGTGTAAGCGTTCATATTTATAAATTATAGAGGAGTAGGCACACGTACAAGCATTCTCTCAACAGTTACTAGTACTGAGATCTAGAGAAGGAGTACGCACGAACACAATATCCGTTGAATAGATAATGACCTGTGTGACATTGCAATGGGACCTTTTCTTCTTTTTTTACGCTCCTTTTATTCAATTAAATTTGTTGTGTGTGCATGTGCGGATAAGCATAACATTGCTGACGTAGCAAGCAGTTTTTTTGCTGTTTTGTGAACCATTTGTGTGCTTACAGAGATACAAGTACTGTTGTACGTACGTATGTTATGTCGAGTGCTAAAGGAGGATGCTACTTTACGTACGGGACATTCTCCTCTAAGGTAGAGAGGACGTCGACCGGAATGATGGAGACTACAGCGCTCCTCTACTGCTGCAGCTACGACTGTTTCTCCATTCTCTTCTCTGCTTTCTCATAACTACCCCACTATTCATCATAATGATTAATAACAGGTACGACTATCTATCTCTTTTACTTTCTCTCTTTTGTTGTCCTTGGACTTTTATTATCTCACAGGCCGTACCACTACTGCTACAACGGTAATAATAAATACCTTTTCCAGCAGCAGGTATGCCTTTGACAATGGAAAATGTGTACCATTCCCACTTTTTCTTTTTCTCTCTCTCTCACACACGCTCTTTCTCTCTCAAATTATACCTCTGTAAGTGAGTAATAATAATATTTTGTCAATTGTGTATGTGGGGCTGAAGCAAAGCACTTTTATTACAGGCTACACCAGCTGCACACTAACGGTGCGCTGTGATCTGCAGTTGTAGTAAAGTCAAACGGTTTAGGAAAAGGTGAGATAGATGTTATTCTCAAATTACTATTGTTTGAGCCATGCTGCTACGATATCGGCGACGCTACATGATTTGAGGTGGGACGGAATGGGACAATTTATTTTGCCAGTTCGTCGAATAAATGGTGAGAGATTACGGGAGGAAGAAAGTTTTACCTGGTATTACCATTTAGTGACACTACTATACCGCTGTTTGTTTTATTGTTGCTACTATCGGGGAAAAGTTGGATAGAGAAGCATACTAGTTGGGTTGTAGTTGGAGAAAAAGAGAAATCAAAGGGGAAGATGGATACACCCGAGGAGAGATGCAGGGAGTCGGAGAAAGTAACCTACTTTCTAGACTAACTCATTCACACTTAATTAAACTTTGTATTACTAAAATTGCCTGTGTCTGTTGAATGAATGCATTTCTTTGTGTTCAGATGGATGAACGAACAACGGGACGGAAGTGCGCACACAGAAAGGCATACTGACACGAAAGGTTTCGTGCTTTTGCTCGATGAACATCAGGACGAAAATGGCAACACGACACACCAACAAAACACATTGCGAACCCATTCATTAATTTATTGTTGTGTGCCTCCATTTTACTTTATTATTACTTTAAAAGGAGTTATTGCATTTAGTCAAGCCTTCTAGTTAAACAAACAGCCCTTTGCTGTATTCTGTTACAAAAAAAAACCACTTATTTCCAATACATTTCTGTAGTGTTGCGCAAATGCCAATAGGAATAAAAATTTCCATTTATTTCTTGGTTCTAGTTCCTCCTTTATTTATTTGGCAATAAAACCAGTTTATTGAACGGGAAGTGCGTAAAAGGTCGACAAAGTGCGGTTTTTATGTGTAGGTAGTACTAAATGTAACGTAAAGTATTTAAGCCGGAAGAATACAAACATCCGGTGGGTGTATATAGGCAAGTTGGTAGTAAGTAGTACGTGTTGCTAAAAGCTCATTTCATGTAAATGAGGAGGAGGATGATAATGGTGATGCTGGCTTAAATAAAAGATTCGTTGTGACGGTAAGTCGACGATAATGATGACATGATAATGATAATAGCATAATCATAATAGTAATAATAATACTATGGCTTATACCAGTGTAAACAGAAAGTTTGCTAATGTGTTTTCACCCAACTTTTCTCGAAAAACTGGTGCATACGAACAAACGCAAAAATATATTCACTCCGAGACGACCCCATTTAATGTATTATGCAAGTGTTAAATAAACACCGTGAGCTTTGGCGTAGTAAGTTCAACTTTTTTAGGGGCCAGCCTTTCTGAAGAGAATCAGTGTGGCGCAGTTAGTTGGGAAGTGATGCAAAGAATAGGAACTTGTTGTGCGTTTATCGGTGAGGAAGCAGTTAAACTTCTGACATGAATTAATATTTATTCGGGAGGTTTTGGCCATGAAGATTAATAAAGGAGGCTGTTTTGCAGCCAGACCGTAGAGTTTAACATACGTGCTGCACAACGTTATTTTTTGTGTTTGAAAGACTAACGATGTAACAAAGCACATTTAGGTCAGTTCAACATGCAGACATAAAATGTACAACTTAATTCTCAGGTGGAGCAACAAACTTTGGAAATTGGGAACTATAAATATCCCATTTTTGAAAATGTTGTAGGCGTTGTTGGAGAAAGCAGTACTATTTTCTTTTCGTTGGAAAGTTTTACGATGGTTGCACAACCCGGTATTGTATTTTATTATATTTGGCATATTTTCCAGTGGTTTGTACAACCTGGAAAGTAATGAGGTACTGACGATGGTGATGATTAGAGAGAAAACAGCATACAAATAATAGAGAATAAATTATTCCCCATGTGGTTGGAAATTTAAGGCACCATCGTTTTCAGCTACCTGGAGTACCTATAGACAAGTATATAATAATACGTTCAAGTGTTGTTTACACGAACAAAAAGGAAAAGTTTATGCACAAAACAGCTACTGACAATGCTGAATAGTGAGGTTCCATGAAAAGCGATTAATTTGGAATGTCAGTAGCAGAGACAAAAAACCCGTCATCGCAATCATCATCTCTGCATATTATAATACAAAACGCAAATGACATTTAGGTAAAAAGAATGAGGAAAGCGAATGGAATAATGTATTATGTACATATACTCTGGGCTTATAGCGTGTCGTTGGAAAGCTGATTATATTTTTGATTTACAGGCAGAAGGATCGATTATACACATATTCGTACGTGCTAGCGTTCTCTTTTAATAATCACCACAATACCTACAGGAAGTATACAGAATTACGCTCCAGATGGGACGGAAGTAACCCGCTGAAGACTGTTCGTGTGTTTACCATGCAAAGAAATATTCTCCTCGTTTTTCCAAGGCTAAACAGGAACCACATTAAATTGAGTTGCATGTACATTAAATACGTCAAGCGCCCAAATGAATGGTGGACACATACGCGTACGTGTATAAACATCAAAAGTTTTAGTTTTTTGTTTCCCCAAAACGTTTCTTCATTGGCATCAGAGGAAAATCAGCAAACCTGTCACTTCAACTTCAAAAGGGAAAAGATAGAGTGTACAGGAATTTTGTTCTCTTCCGCTTTTGTTTTTTTTTTCGCAGAACCGCACAAAGAGTATTTATGTACCTTACATTTTGATTATTATGGGAGTAGTACCCGCTCCCACTTTGGGATATGTCCGGGCACACGTTGAATAACATGTGTAGATGGAGACATTACACGTCGAACATTGCACAACCAACTTTAGGGATATGTACACAGTCCCATTATTGCTTCTACGCATTATTTCTAGGTGTACTCCATCCAATGCCAAATCGGAGTATGGCGCAAAATAACATTTTAAAGAACAGATGAAATGGAAAACAAATCGGGAGTTTTGACGAAAATACTCCGATTTTGCGCCACAAAGAGTCGAATAAGTTTTTTTCCCAGAAATAATCTTCAAGTGTATTGATACCTTGGAAAGTGGCTCGTGCTACCGCAAACATTTACACGGAACACTCGTAAAATTAATACCATGTTATGTGAAAGAAAGGGAAAAATAGATCGAGCAAGTCCCTCTGAAAATATGAATAAAAAGTAGACACGTGTGCTTACATAAAAACTATATTTCCCTACAGGAAAAACCACACACAGGAAAATGCACATGGTACCCAGCACAATAGTTCCCACATACATACTTATGTGACCCTGTCGATAGATCTTTATGTATTTTCTACGTGGATATCGGTAAAACTAAAATACGCCAAGCAAACTCACAATCAGCAATTCTGTGGACGATTATTATTATTATTATTTTATTCGATACCAGCAAGTAGTAGTACGCATACTGAGGATCCTCTTTATATTATTTTCCTGGAAGGAGAGGTTTGCAACTGCTCGTTCAAATAGGTCTTTTCTGTCAACAGGATTCCAGATTCTCTATGACATACCCATTTTTCTATTTATTTTCTGTCCCTCTGTCGCCATCGTGATCATCATCGTCACCCGTATAACCTTGTATCTATCTTGTTTGAAATTCAATAAGGGAATCAGGCCAACCAGAAAAAAGCGGAGAGAGAGAGATGTGAGAACAAGGGGAGATAGCAAGAAGGCGAACAAAGTAGCTCGTACTTGTTGTAGTATAGGTGTACGTTTACTGTAATGTGTAGGGACGAAAAAGATGTTCGTACCAACTAACGAGTTTTCTCTCATCGTTTTTGCGTTTCTTGTAAAACGAAACGACCTACCTTCATAAAAATCTTAACTGGCGCACGTTTTTGTTCTAACTCTACAATCCTATGAAAGTTGATAAGTAGGTAGTCATATATATACATAGGTAGGCCCTTCCTCCAATTTCTTTTTTATTAGCCGAGACCCGACCCCTTTCATGATACCAGAGTAGAGCAGTATGACATCGATATAATCTGAAGCAAAAAGAAGCTATTTTCCGTAGCATCTCCACTCGCACCAAGTACTCGTGTGCCCTTGCCAAGGTAAGAACAAGTTCAGGTGGTATTGGTAGTTACACTTATTGTATTTTCTAACATATAATGGAATAGGTAAGCAGCAGACAAGAATAGCATTATTGACATTTTTCTCATTTTACTTTCCTCCTCATTTTTTATGCTTCGCTCTTCCCATTCGGCACAGAGATATATTATCCATTTTCTTACATCATCTGTGTCACATGACCAGAAGTTCCAAGGATTATTTGGGTACAAACCCATACAAATATGGACGTCTACGACTCCACTAGGCACAGCTAACAAGGTGATGTGCTAAAGACGATGATGATACGGAAAGAATAAACCCACGTTAATTCAACTTTCTATCTTGCACGTTCACCTTTTCGCTCTGTCGGATTCAAGGAGAAAAACGTTTCATACATAAAGATGTACAATACAGCATTTTGCAGACAATTTACTACTTTAGTAGCAGCAGTAGTGGCCGTAGTTAACTTAGGTCTAGCGAGGTACACATGGGCACAGAACAATTTTATGTTAAAAGCGGAAGACTTCAATAATAATAAAAATAATGCATATTTCGGATTGCTATCCAAAATGCATGAAATGCAGACACAGGCTGCTTACTGCGTACATGTACACACAATCTTAAATTGCAACGTCTACCTACGCTACCCGGTATCCTGTTTTCCCCTCCCACCTTTAGTCTGGGGCAACTACCTACAAATTTTTTGTTAGAATAAAACATGAAATGCCTCCTAGTGTGCTGCTACTGCTGTTACTAGATAATAATTTTGGAGCACGTGAATTTCAAAGAAATGAAAGAAAGAACACTAACAAAGCAGACGAAAGAAGTGCGCCGTTTGCAATAATAGCTTGTGCACAGTCATAGTACAAGCATAAAGGCACATACAGTTCACCAAAGCACTTTAACGATTTGCAAGTAAAAATATTTTATGGCAATATAATGCATATATTATCTACATAGAAAGCATAGTAATCCCTGCCGTATTTTAGAACAGGGTTTGTGCGATTCTTAGAAATGCGTATTTGTTATGGTGTACGCACACAGTACACATACATACATTTTTGCCTCGACATATATACCAAGAAGCTAAACAGAAAAGTAAAGGAAGGCAGTTGGCTTTTCGTTTGGTTATTTTTGTAAACCTACTGCTCCAAAACCACCACTCTTGCTTTGCTTGACTACACTTCTTTCTATATATTTCTTCTCCCTTCTAGTTCATGGCTTCTGGCATGACAATCACGTAATCTATATTGAAATGGTATGCAATTGAATTCCCCAACACCACGTGCAGTTTTCCCGTTTTCTCCAGAGACTTTTCCCCTTTAAAGTACTTCGGAGAAGGAGAATAACGGAAAATGGAGAAAATTTGTCCAATGTACATGTTTTTTTGCCGTATACGGAGTTCCAATAAAGTGTACATGAATGCAAAAAGGAAAGTTTTTGAAATAATAGGCAGTGGTGCAAAAAGGCTTTGCCCGGTAGGCATTAGTCCAATAGAAAATATTCTTTCACCAGTATAGCACACACACACACCTTCCACGGAGTAATAATAATAACATTATTGCCAAATATACATACATGGCAAATTTTTGTGAAAGAACATGCATGAATACACATGTCGTTGGAGTGTGCATATATATTCACTTCATATACTTTCTCAGTACTCCAAGATTACATGCAAAATTCATGGTTTACTCATACACATGCATGTATTTTTTGCCTCCTTTGTCCATTTTTATTATTCTCACTGGAATGTACAATGCCGTAGGTAGCTAGAGTAGCAGGGAGAAATAGGTATATAGGTAGAACAACAATTGCTTGACTTCCTTTTCTCCACCACACTTTCCCCGTGTATAAATGTCCCAGAAATACTGTAACGGTGGTCGCAGTTTTTTTGTTGCTTCTATTCCACTCGCTTCGAGAAAGAAAGTTTTTTGAAATTGTGTAAAGTCCCAAAGGATGCCAGCCCACGGAAAAAAGACGCAACTTGGAGGGTTGTATGAGCTGTTTTGTGTTGTCATTATTGCTTCAACCACACAGACACAGACAAAATACGCATCACAGTGTGCCCAAAAGTAGACACGAGAAACGACCCATTTCAAAGTAAAAAAGGAAGTGAATCGAGGGAGTGAATAAAATAGGGTACCCAGAGAATTCACCTACCTCCTCTTGAATATTTCGGATATAACATATATAAAGCTACATGTAATACCTGCTCTATAAACTACGTAAGAGCTTGTAAGGTGGTATTTTAGTCGATTCCCTTTTGTGAATACGTTTTCTTTTTTCAGGAAGGGAGAGAGGTGTGCGGTTTTAAAAATTTGTGTCAGTAGTAAACCTATGTTCCCTGTCGACCTGATGTACTTTGTACGTGCTGTTTTTATCGGGATCTTTTCAAATGCATAATAATGCTCAGGAAGAAGAGTTGGTACACACACACACAGACATACATACACAAACATTACCCGATATCATCCACGCTTTTTTTATCAGCGGGGAAAGTAAAACTGGTAGATGAAGAGAAAGCTGAAGTGACATAAACGTAACGTAAAAAAGTCTATAATATTATACGGTCTTGGGGTATCACGGTGCACCACATCATTACAGGAGTATTTTATTGTATGACCAGGTACACGTACTAGAGGTCTGGTTATGGCACATTTTTATTCGATAAAAATAATAATATGCAATGATGTCAGATACCTTTTTACGTTGGTTTCAGGGGACTGTATAAAATATTGCCACCCTGACAGAATTCTTTTACAGTGCTTACTTTGTATTATAGCTGCCACCATCATCACTGTGCAAAATGGAGGCAGGGTAGCCAGCAACCAAGCACCACTTTACACAGAGAGAAAAGAAGATCAGAGGGTTTGCAGTAGTTTCCTCGCTTAGATTATGGAAATGCAAGGGAGTGACACACAAGGTAAAATGCGTGGAGGTATAGAGTGTATTGGATAAACTGCAGGAAAGAATGTTATATAAAAGTCATTAGGTATTCTTCTACTCGGTAGCAATTTTAATACATCACATTGCATGAAAATTGGGAAGAAAAATGGCAATTCCACGATAGAAAATAACGACGGACCAAAACCAGGAGTGTAAGCTGGAATTTTCTCGTAAGATTGTATCACCCGCCATCCATCTAGTTTCCCTGTTGGAAGACACATATAGAGGCTAAAGCAAGACAAAATGTGTTTGTCGCGTCGTTTTGATAATAAGTAGAGATTCACACAAGAGAAGTAGTATGTGTTCTATAAGCAACACTTTAAGAATTGAGACCCGATTACCATCTTCGCCATTTTATACCGACGACATATTTTTGCACCACCGAGAAAATCATCGTCATCATCCCCGAGAAAAATAAGCGGTGATAATAGAATGGAATACAAAGGACAAACTTTCTTTCGTTTAAACTCCCAGTTTATAACCAATTCACTGTGCACATATACGGACATCTAAGTACGTATAGACAAACAACCACCCAATTTTTCTATTATAGAAAGTGAGAAGAAACGGCCTTTAGTTTCAAAGTATTGCAAAAACGTGATGCACATACGGCAATCCATACGTACGATATTGTCACGCTGCCGACATTCAAAACCATCCTCCGATCTTCCTCATAATAGATCCGAGTATAGATGCATACATGCCTTCTTGGTTTTTTTTTCGGATTGAATCTTTGAATCTATTTTGATCGTGATCCTGATTTCGGATTTCCTTTGAACATGGCACGCCAACGGGAAAATCTTCCCTGGTGTCTTCTCTTTCGTTTCAAATACAGTTTCTCGCTAAGGAACGGGAAAATGGTATATAAAAGGAAACATGTTTGATATGTGTAGGCGTATCAGGATTCCTGAGTCTGTTTTGGCTTATAGACTCCCGAAAGCAGATAGCAACCCATATCCGTGGATTGACAAGCACGTTTTTCCACTGTCATACATTTATTGAGTGTATACTTGTGTAAGCCTCAAATAATACGCATTAGGCATACCCCTTATTCAAAAACGCCTTTATTGGAGAAAGCTTTAGTTTTGATCATCTCGTTCTCCGTTTCTCTTATAGGACGATGTGCATTCTCCTTTGCCAAAGTATAATGCAGGAATCTTAAAGTCGTAGCCGTTTTCTCCTAAAAATTGAAACATTTTCATTGTTACAGGTCTTACTAAACTGAAAAATTGTCTGTGTTGCTGATGATGATGATCCTGGTGATAATCTGGCTATACCAAGAAATATCCTCCTATTGTGTGTATCACTGGGTAAAAATGTAAAAGCTTTTACTGATTTTGTCCATATAAAATCAAGTATTTGCCCCTTATATCGGCTAAATATGAATGGTACCTCTCCTTCAGCTTCATTTTTTTGGTTTTCATCACCCAACAAACGAGAAAATGTGTGAGCTATAAAAATAATGTGCTTTTCTGTGTGTGTACATCCATAAAAGTTGTTATGCTCAATATCTCACTTCCCTACCTTTGCACTATTTTTTACTCTCTCTCTCCTTCTCTGTATGTAGGTTATCACTGTCGTCTGCAGAATAGTATTCGTCCCTTTTTCGTCGTTGTAGTAGCAACAGCAAGTAGTATGTAGTGTCTTTCCCATGACGGGATGTTTCCTTGTTAAACTCAGTAGAACCAAGGAGGAGGTAAGATGTCTGAGTGTGAATGAAAACTACAAATGCTACAGAGGCCATATTCGTAGTCAATAGAGAGGCTTAATGTTGTATACATGGCTATTGTTCCTTTATTTTACTGCATAAGGTCGTTGTCACTACTAACATTCGTAGTATTACACCCTTGATAATATCCTTACCTAAAAGTTCTTTCTTCTGCGGAGTGTTTACCGGTTGTACTAATATATACCTCAAGCGGTATAAATATAACCCTTGGCTCTCTCTCCTTCTCTCTCTCTCTCTTAGGCTAGTTGATGATGCTGGTGTTGAAACTCTAATACGTTACGGGGATGTGTCTGGCATTACAGTTTGCTCAAGGGAATTAATGAGAGACTCTGCTTTCCATCCGAATTGTAAGTTATAAGTGAAGCTGGTTGAAAAAGAGAAAGTCTAGGAAGAAGAAAGTGGAATATTTACTTTCCACCTACTTTTCTGTTTCGTTGGCATTTACCTCTCTATGGTATATACCGGCGGGTGGTGGAGAGTTAGTTTTACTAAATACCATTGTCGCCATTGCCACCCCTTGTATTATCTACCTACCTTCTTCATCACTCGGCAAATTTAACGCTTTCTTCGATTTTATTCGTGGAAATATGCGTGTTCTCCCTAATGGGAGCCAAATGACGCTCCCAGCAGAACTGAGTAATGCAGTGTCCAACTCACATGTTTCCGCTCTGCTGATGATATGTTTCGTTTTGAAGCTGAAAGTATCTTATCGTCTTGCCATTTTGATTGGCTTGTTGTTTTGCAAGCTAGTTGTGTCCCAGTTTGAAGGCTTTTGTATTTTTGCAAGCCCGAGTTCTTGTCAGTTTCTGCATGATAAATAACTGAGAGGGTACACACATCCACTGGTGAAAATGTTAAAACTACAAACAGGGTTCTTATAAGAATGCAAGTATTAGTGCAGCAGCAGAGATATAACTAAAAGAAGCCCGGCTGTTTCTCTGTCCTTCCCTTTCGAGTCATCTCCCTGCTGCAGACAACCATATTTTTCTCGGGTCTACATTTAGGATTCACAGTCTGCTTTCGTTTCCAGTGGTATGACTTCTTGTGAAGTGGACTAAATGTAAAGAAAATGTGTGCGGGAAGAAATGGAGAGACGGGGAGATTCGATGCGAGCCAAAAGGAAACAGGCTGTCATAGTCAGCTGCTCTCTCTCTCCTCAGTTTTGATTCGTCCCTCTGACCAGATTTTTTTATTTTTTTCTCTCTCTCCCTCTCCTCGTCTTTTCGCTCCATCCACTAGAATCATCCTTTTTTCATCTAGTTCGTGAGAATGATGTTGATCAGGATGATAATGTTAAAAGCGAATATGATCTTGTTGGTAGTCTATCTCTTTCCAGCTAAGTACTCCTGTGACCCATATATCATCTCAAGCATTTATTTTTATAAGACCATCTTTTGATTTTGTCATACGAGCGATGTAGCAGTAGTGAATGATTAGTCTACAAGTAAAAACGCTTTTATCACTTCTACAATCCCATTTAGAGCTACATTGAAAGCAAACTGGATGGATGAAATATAATCACAGCGTGACATAAATTAAGCCATTCGTTTCTTTTTGTCGCGCTCTACAACATTTTTCCAAGTAGGTAATTACTTAAATCCCATATTATTCTCTTTGTGTAACGCGAGATGCTGCGCTGCATATAATGGCCGTTTTCGCAAGTAATACACTTCATCTCAAGACAAATTTTTCCCAGAAAAGAAAATGACATTGAAGGCGGATCATGTACGACCTTTTCCCACTTTCGCTCCTTTTCAAAAAAATCCGGAAAGTAGGACAAGAGGAGACCAGGATTTTTTCCCTTTTTTTACTAACAAACGACCTTGGAAATTGTGAAAGAGTGAAGGAGAAATATGAAGCATTTAACAAAGTAGCGCTTCCCAGAGTGCAGTTGAATGGAGAAAATGAGGCTAAAAAAAGAATCATAAGCCCTGATTTTGTTCACAAATCTTTTAATGGCAGAGTTACACGGAGTAAAAACAAATTACAAAGTACACAAAAACTTTAGTGATGCGGCCCATTGGCATCATTATTATAACAATGTAGTGTAGCGAAGGCACACAAGATTTTCGTGCAGAAGCAATCCCATCAATTTTACAGATTGATTATACACATACACATTAATTTTTATGAATAACAATTGACGAAAGCCAATGGACGGGAATCGATTACGTTACCGACCCGGAAACTCTCTAAGAGTGTGCCCTGTTTAAAGGAGTGGACGATTTCCTTTTAATATAAAGAAGCACCGTCAGTTATACGTTGGCCAAAGCGTTTCCAAATACAAATACATTATCCCATTATGCCTCTGTAAAAGTATCAGCAATAACTGGACTTTTTATTTGGCAAAAAAAAGATATTTGAGACCTAAAGTGCTATTTCCTTTCTCTCTTCCGTCTTCTCTTTTTTTCTGTCTCTTACACCCTTACTCTTGCGTGATGGCCACGCGGTGAACTATCCATTTGTAGCGTTTACTCCTTCATTCGCGACTTGAGCGAGAGCGTTCGTTAAAAGCGAGAGCACATTTTCCCCACTTTTTCCATTTTCCTCCTTATTCCTTCTTCATCTCTCACTAGTAACCTAATTCTCCTCTCCCTCGGTTCCTCGTTTCCTCCTTGCTACCTATATATGTCCATGTCCGTTACCCTTTTTATACAAGGAGAAAGCTCTTATTCACCGCTCCAACTTTCTAAATTACAAATCGCATAAGTTTGTGTAAATGCATTATTCAGGAATATATACACATATCGCATCATTTCTGCCACTACAACAAAAAGACCGACCGATGTGACTGAGTGAGTAGAGAGAGAGAGAGAGAGAGAGAGAGAGAGAGAGTGGTGGAAACGAATGGTATGCACTGTTGAATCTCTCTTTATTGGAAGTAGTCGTCGTCTTCCTGAAAAAATTGAGGATACCAAAAATGAGCACTCTGTTGACTACACATGTGTGTGTGTATATGTATGGACGGATAAAAACAGCACAGAACGACAATAAGTGCAATGCATCTTATTTTACAAAGCTCTTCTTTTGCTGCGACTGCCACTATTTTTGCTTCTGAGCGTTTTCCTATTCCCACATGACTCTCCGTTGGTACATAAAATGGTGAAAACGTTAAAAGGAGAAAAAGTGCAGTGGAAGCAGCAAAAAAAAGAGGTTCGATGTTCTATTTCCTTCATGAGAGTATGTGTATGTTGAGTGGAGTTTTCATGTAGCATGAAAATGAGGTTAGCGTCTAGCGTTGCTACTTCCATGAACTAATATGGTTCTTTTACTCAACCAACTTGTACAAAAGATGGGTAGGTAATACTTATATTTCCCCAATTTATGTATGAGTGTGCAATTTGTTTAACAACGTGGTGTATAGCGGAAAATTCAATAATAAACTGCATTAGAAACTATAAAACACACTCTTAATAACTCTCTTTGCGTTTTTCTATATTTTCGGTTTACCAGCGCAGGGGAAATGCGACACTGCAATATGATCGTACGTTGTGTAATCCTGCGCTATTCCTGCTGCTTTCAGATGAGATAATATTTTTTTCTTGTACTGTGTGTACTCCAAAGTAGCACAGATTTATCCCTGTGAAATGTTGCAGTGTTAACCATAAATAAGGAAATCTTTATCACACAAATATATTTTGGGACGACGTGCTGTTAAAAGTGAAATATCAGATAGCAGCCCAGGCAATAACTTACAGATTTGGAGTTTTATCAGAAATTTAGAACGCGCCATGATGATTGTAATTAATCACTCCCAATTGATTCATAAAGCATATAGTGAACTGGTCAATATATCAATGTTGTCGTAGGCACGATATCGCAACAAATAACTGGAGGGTGGTTACTACACCTACGTTTTAACATCAATATGTGCTTAGTACGTAGAAGGGATGAAGGAAAACTTGTTATAAATACAATGTGAGCTATTTTTAACATGACGCAACATATGCGCATGCCAGCTCTGAAGAAGGAAATCCACTAAAATATCCTAATCCTAATACTGCAAGATGTTCGTAGTGAAAAAAACGTGAGGAAGAAAACAATAATAAAATATCGCAATCCGACGACGATGTCATTCTCCTTGTACGTCATGCATGTCATCTTGATGAAACACGGGTTCCCATTCAGGACACGCTGTTCCATGCCGCCAAACGGAAGGTAAAGAACTTCCACAAAAAGCAAGTAATTCTCATATATTTCGTTGAACATATCTCCGTCTCCTGTCATTTCACCATACAAACGACAGCATTATCCAATGTGCGCTTCTGTACGCAAATAACGAAATAACAAAAATAACAACAACTTCCATCCAGCTGAGATTCAAATATTATGACAGCTCAAAGAAATTACAACGGAGAGAAAGGCAGACAAGATATGTATTGTTCTGTTCTAAAGCGATGCCAAAAATTGCACTGGAAAGTCGTCCTAAGTTTTCCTGACAAGCTGGAGGCGCTGGAAAACGTACCGGATAGATTGTTTCATATTGAAGACATTGCAGACGCAAAACTGTCAGTGATTGTAATGATGACTGGTAAAGAATAGAATTGAAAGTGCTTTCTCTTTTGTTTGTACAAAAAAAGGCTAACGAACTACTACATCTGGTATTTTAGTCAGTGAAAGTTTGCGCGGGCCTGCCAAGTTCTGTAAAAATCAATAACGACAGTAATGTATACAATTATGCGTAGACTGACACATGTACCCAGATCTAACAAAATGTACCTAAAAACGACGCATTTGCCAACATCATCTCAATGTAGATATTATTAGTAGAAAAGCTGGTAAAAAGAAGTCCTCACAGCAACAAAAAAGAAATGACATCTTACAACAGCAGTCCTGTCTATTTTCTTCCATTTTCCATTTTCTACTCCGACGTATCCCTCGTACAAACCCACTTCTTGCCCCAAAGCCATACCTAAACTACTTTCGCTGTACCACTCTAATGTACAAGGCACGCATGTTGTCAAGTCAGTTTACAAATGCTCATCCCAAATCCCGATTCTGACCCCAGCACTATCGGTAAGAATGAAAGTTGGTTTCAACCAACTTGTAAATGACTCCGAGCGACGTGTGGATTGAATAAGCGAGAAAGTATATGTGCGTAACGCTTTAAATTTGTCTATCGTTGTTTTACAATGAACGTTTGAGAGGCACGTCTATAGACAAGATATACGATTTTTTTGGGTAATGTTTGTGAATACCTAACGTTACAATGGACTGTTTTCACAAAAGTATTCACTTTCTTTTACATGGACACTGCGTATGTAAGCACATTCGTAAACTTTACTCCATGCGTGATGATTTTAGTGGAGTGTGCGGTTACTGGCGCACACATTTCACTGTTGTGCAGCCAAAGATAGAATCCAATTTTAACTTGTAATAAGCACGAAGAGCCAAGCCAACCTCGACAGGGACAACATTGAACTTTTTTTTTAAAAAAAGTTTACTTTAGTTTTAGTAGTGGTTATAATGCTAAATGTACTTTCTTTGCAAAAAAACATGCTCGTTTTACTTGATTCTCTTTGCAATCTTCTTTTCTTATTTTCCTTTTTATTTAGTGAGCTACTGCGGTAGTAACACTTCCACTGCTGTCTTCATTTTCTTCCTTGTCGTCGTATCTTTCTCGCTCTACTTTTTGTTAGTTTGGCAAATAAAAGGGGAAACAAGGAAAACTGACGGCAGTAGCAGTGATGCTGACGACGATGAAGCGATTGTTGAATGAGATGAGAAGAACGACGCAAGGATTTTGCGTTTATTTTGCTGCTTGTTTGCTTGCAAAGAATGTGATCTCATCAAGAGAGGTGAGTTATATGTCTTTTTGTAGAAAATAAAAGGGAGCATAGCATAAAAACACAAGATGTTGACGTTGAGTTTGTGTGTGTAGGTATATAGTTGGGTTTTTATCCGAGAAATTTGCAACAAACCAAAATGGAAAAGTGAAGATTGAGAAAGAGAGGAGACGAGTAAAATCTTCCATTTTAAAAGAAAAGACATGTAAAAAGTAGATATTTTACGGAAATGTACTGTGGATGAAGATGAGACAATTGGACAGGAACGAAAACGGCCCAGCAGTTTATAACTTTGGTTTCTCTCCGCAGAATGGGAAACATCTAAACCTCCAACCATTTCGTCTCTCTCTCTCTCTCTCTCGTTCTCTCTGAGAATTCTTATTAAATGTAATAGTGACATTACAACTGTCATTTATGCTCTGGTTCTGTTGGCGGGTATGATCATATACCATGATAGTGTACAGTTTGTCGAGCTTCGTATCATACTGGAACAAGTTTTTTGTCTCAATATTATTAGCCAACCACAGGTTGTTCCACACAGAATGTCCGAAAAGTATATAAACTCAGCGATTTCAGTGATTTTGCATAATGTAAGTATTATGACAAATACAAAGTAACAAAATAAACAGCAAAAAACAACTAAGAGTCCCATCACATTTCTTGTTTACTTTTTCGACTGGCAGCATTCTAATTCCAGGGTACCTACTTGTTGGTCATCTGCATGCAAGCTTGTGCACCCCATAATGTAAAAATGGAATGAGCGTCTGCATTTTAGTGTACTATCGTAAAATACTAAAACATGGTGGACATAACAAGCAGTCAGTGCACTTACAGCGGCAATGTAGCAATAATGGGAAGAGCACGATGTTGCTTATTGGCATTACTTATTTCCATATTGCTAGTAGACATGACGACATAGTGAGAGATACATGAAAGTATATGGACATACAACATAAGTACACACAAGGTTTCGAGTTTGAATTATGCAAAGTTTTCTTTTCTTTCGTTTTTACTAAAGAGGATTACATCTAATCCGCTTTGAAGGGAAGAAATGAATATGCAGAGTACAAAAAAGGACAAAGAGAAACGAATCTATTTTGTGCATAAATAAATAGTACGACCACCATGGCATCACGTAAAGGATAAAAAGTTTTTTTTTGCGTTGATGGTAGATAGCAGTAAAAAAAATTTATACAGCATGCGTCAACCAAACAAACCGCTACTGCCTTTTAAGTTGAAATCTTTTTACAACATGTTCTCGGCATGGAATAACTGTTCCTGGTGGTAATATTAAAAAGGAGGACTTTTTGTGGAAAATGTTCACGTTTAATGGGACGATGTATGCGAGTGTTCAAGGCAAGCGAGAAGTAAAAAGTTTTGGTATTATAAGATTATACGTGCATTGGTATACTTTGCTTGTCACTTGATAGCATTCATGTTATCGTAATGTACATCGTACGTATTATTTTTGCTTCATTTGGGTAAAGATCATGACATCTCAGTGACAAAAAATCTCTTGGATGTTGAAACAAGTTCTAGATTTTTTCTAGTTTATAGTGGTATAGTATATTTTTCATGGTCGACATTCTCATGCCGTTCAAGGACGAGAACAAGTACTGTCACCAGCTATAAGCACTGGCCGTGAGGAAGGTTATTTTATGGAGGAACGGAAGGTTTGATGTATAAGAGCAAACGTTAAATTAAATAAAGTTGGTTGAATTGAGTGCACGAGAAAATTTTTGAGGGCGCGCCATATTTTAGAACCAGCTAGTCCTGTTCTCATTTCAGACTGCAGATTTACAACTTTCTGTGCGACCGGCACGGAAACTCTATCAAGGATTTTTAAAATCACCAATAGATATACCAATTATATCTGATACACATTTATAGGGTTAACCCCAGACAGACTTGCCGGAGAAAGTTCTCCCTGTACTGGAGTAGGGGTAAAGTGAGATATATGTTTGGTTTTGAGACAAAATTATAAAAATAAAAATTTAGAATGATAACTTTTACCAAGGTTGGTCTGAATTGATGAATTTCTAAGCGATGCTTCAGAATTCAATTTTCAAATTTATCCCCTTCAAATACAATATTCCCAGAAAAACCCAGTAAGTTTGGACGTTGGAACAAGATTGACTAAGGCAGAAAGATATCTTGCCGTACTTTGTAAATTAAACTATGTTATTACGATTATAATTTCATCTTGCTGTCAGCGCAGAACATGGATACACTGTTGATTCTGCCCGTTGGTCACGATATTTTTAAGCAAGTTAATGCATTCTTTTCTTAAAGCCGACTGTTCCCTTTTATGACCATACATACATATCGTCTCGATTGCATGAATCTAACCAGTATTCTATCAGATATTAATTTACTTGGCATGCGTTGTCTGCATCGACAAAAATAATGACAAGAAAGAATTTACGAATCAATAATGAATGAACAATTATAGTGGGAAGCAAAATATTATAAGCTAGCTAGACCCAGAAAAAAATACGTTTATGTATATTTCTCTATTAGCTAAGCTCATCAAATTTTATTGCCCTTTTACTACTGAAAAGCGGAAAGGAAATTCTGTATGAAGTATTTTCACGAAAACTTCTATTCACTTTCATTTTTATCGATATCGCATGTACATGTTCAAAAGAATCTTAAAAGAAAAATCCGTTAGCTCACTATAGCTAGTTATTATTATTATTATTATTATTGCTGGTCTGCAAATAATGGCTTGCTAGTTGTTTTTCCTGGGAGTAATGGGATATTGAATATTCCTTTCATTCTCAATGAAGTGTAGTCTGTGGTGGATAAAGAAATCGTCTAGTCGTACCCTAACTGCAACCCCCCTCACGCAGAGACCTAATAAGTAGGGAGAACACCGGGAAGGCGCATTTTGGCTTTTCCACTCAATAAAACAATACATGTTCAAGTTTGTATGTGCTTACAAATGTGTCCTTCACTTAAGGAAAATTCAGGAAATAAGCGATTGTGAAACTTTCACGCTGCAGTTGTCCATGTATGTACTTCCAGTATGTAGTATTTTATTGCCGCAGAATATTCAACCATTCCTTCTGCATGCCAATAAATTGCAGCTGTCAACTTTTACTTGCACTTTCGCCCACGCATACAATTTTCTGGAAGAGTAACTAAACCTGCTGTTGTAAAAAGGCAATAACTCAATCGGAAGCAATCAGTCCTTCAAATTAAGGGTACTACTAGCAAGCTCCAACTTTTAGTTGCAATTAAGGGTATTCAGGATGAAGGCGGGAAATTTTTTTTTTCCACACTCAAAAAATATCCAGAATAAGATCCTCCTATTCCATCATAACTTTTATCCTAGCGATTTTCTTTTAAAAGATTCACTGAAGAAAAAAGTGAAAAAGTGTCGTGTTACACGCCATCCCAATCTACACATATAGGGAAAATGTATCATGCCATAATCCTGGCTCAAAAGCGGTGGAGAACATCACTTAGTTTTAGCTTGGTGTTACGTTGCCGCACTCAACTCTAAAAGAAACGTAAACTTAATATTGCCTCCTACCCCTGAGGAAAGAGCTAAGCTCTTTCTTGAAACAGTATCGATGCTTCTCTGATGGTACTGGGTGATATGATGTGGATGAAAATGATTTCCATTCTCTTATGGCAATATAATCAAGGCTACACACAAACATTGAACCAACCACCATTACAACCACGGCAATAACCAGTAAATTCAGTAAGGATGGGCAAAAATGTGTTTGCTTTGCTTGCTTGCATTTTGGCCGAACCGATCCACAAAAATATATACTTTGTGTGATGTACGTAAAGGACTACGGCATTGCCATCATGGTGGTGTGTACATATTATACTTCTCATTTGGCATTTTCACAATAGAGCTCAATTCACCGTGGAAGAGTGGTACAAGTAAGAAAATATTGGTGTTGTGTGTAGCTGCTACCAGCTTTCGATGTGTTTATTATTATATGAATGGAGGCATGCATGCATGACTGCTCTGAATGAAACAACTCTTTTCTCATGAGTTGTACTCGAATTTAGTGTGCGGTTCTTGTGTAGACTGTTTAGTTTGTTTCTTTCAACCACCAGCAGCAGCAGTAGAGCAGAAGGAAAGCACGCAAGCAAGCAAGCAATAAAATTTGCGAGAGCAAAAGAGAACTACGACGACGACGACGGCGGCAGCGGCGGCGGCAAGAGCAGTAGAAAGCAGTATAGCCTACTTTCACTACAATTGCTCTTCTCACTCAATCTCAATAGATTTAACTATCCAACAATTTCAGCCTTTGTGTGTGTATATGTGTGTAAGCTTACTACCCCGCACCAACACATGGACGGACGTTACATGCAAGTATAAATTCAACCAACAAAACAATTTCGGAAGAAGGAAAACTCCTTTCTGTCTACACAGAATACCAGGCAAGTGGCAACTACAGGAAAACTAAGTCGAAAACCTTTCCTCGCATGTATTATATTATTACACAATTTCGAACATGCCTCGTTTTCCTCGCCATTCAATTCTCTGGAATAAAACTTTTTTTCTTGGTAGCTGAGCCTATTCCTTATAACCTATGTATATACATGTATCATCTACTGATAATCAAGCGTAAGATATATTATTATATAACATAAAACTAGAAAAAACGATGAAGGAGAAAGATGTCTGTGCCATTCCATGACCGAATAATATTATGGTTTCGAGAGCAGCAGTTACAACTATAAAATGTGAATGTGTAGTCTACCGAGCAGCCAAGAAAACTTCTCCCATCCTTCTCCTAACTAATGACATAGAAATTCTGGCAAAATTATTTGCAAACCCATGCTTATCTTCTTTGGCAAATAAACGTACACACGTCGTAAGCTGCATATCTAGATGTCTTCAAAAACCACACCGTACGCATGAGTAGAGAAACATACAATGCCAAAGAGAAGGCAGAGAAAATTGTAAATCAGGGACACGCACTCTTGGAGAAAAAGCACAGACTATTTTTCTTAATGGAGGAATAAGAAATAACCGGTTGCTGGTTTTCTCGTCTGGCACACATCTTGCAATATACATTTATTTGCGTATACTTCTTGATACAAACTACTCTACAACTCACTTTCCGGAATGAATTTCTCTCGAAACTCTTACAGATACGTGTGGGTTTATTGAACAAGTGTGTACTACAATAAGTTCCTTTCGTTGTGTGTGATAGCAATAAGTAAATACGTACGTAATATTGTTGCGTAAAAAAATTGCCATAACGAGCGGCGAAACGAGAGGTACCAATGTTAGCATCAAGTGAGCAATATGGGTTTGTGATGTTGTTAGCATGCCAATGCCAAAGCCAAATCGAATAGAGGTAAACAAGTCAAAATTTTCTCCATTTATGTTTATATCTCTGTAACCAACCAACTGTATAATAGAGTATGCCGAACGTTTTCTTTTGTTGCTGCACATCAAACATGAGCATCATCATCATCCTCCTCAGTAGCAGCATGTTCATCCAAAGACTCGGGCTGGCGGAGCATATTAGAAGAGAGAATAATATTTAGCCAATATACATGTAAAATAGTTTACTGCCATCGTCGTCGTTTATAAGAATCTTGCCTTGAGTTTTCCCGCCGCGGCGGCCCCCATTACTATACTGCTGCTTAGAAAAAAACGGGGAAAAGTTTGGTGGAAAGGAACGACGTCTTTATAGTCAAGAAAAGTCGGCAAGAGAGAGAGAGAGAAAAAACGGTAAGAAATGGGGAAAATTACAGTACCGCTGCGTCTCTCGTCATTCATAAACATAACAGCAGCAGCGCGCGGGCATATTTACAGTAATGATGATAATAATACGCGCGGAAGGCGCATGGGCATATGGAGAAACACATCTTTCGAAGATCTGTGGGAAGAAAGTAGTGGAGAAGAAGAGATGAGAAACCAGAAAGCACAACGAGAAGTACCAGTAGCAGTAGTGCTACCACACCGCAACGGGAACGCACAATATGAATATACAGAGTTCTCTCTGAATGAATGCCATATTCTCCCAAGACTAGAAAGGGAGAGAGGGGAGCGGCATAAAGAAACGGGAAATGTCTTAAACTGTCAAGAAGTCTTGTAATTTTGAGGATATTGCCGACATTATTATTATTAATGGAGCAGTTGAAGTGAGCAAGACCTTTTTCGGAATTTTCCTGCTTGCTAACACACTCAGTCAACTGGAGTCAGAAAAAAAAATAAAAGGAGGAAGGAAGCGAAGCAAAAAATGGCAAATAGAAGTTTGTGACTCTTTCTCATCATCATCATCATAATAATAATAGTGGCAGTCCTTTTTGGTTTTCGTGGTTTATATATATTTGTGTTTCCTTTCTGGTCTTGCCCTTTTCATGTGACAAAGAATTTGTTGTCCTATCACAGTGTTATACAACTGACAACGGAACGTCGACGTTCTTTTTCTCTCGGCAGCCCTTTCAATATTTTTGCCCTGAGAAAGTTGCAAAGTTTGTTAGTAGAAAATAAGTTGAAAAGTTTTACTTTCCTCTGTTAGGGAAATGCGTTTTGTTTTATGATGATCTTAATATACATAATACAGTAGACGGGATGAGCAAAGTTGGAAGATACAAGAGGAAAAATATATGGGGCAATAATAGACGTTATGTTTATGGGACACCCTTTACGTATGATATGCCTGCTGTCACCAAGATTTTTCTTTATGAATATAAAACGTCTTGATTGATTAAAGGTAGAATATGCGGTTGTTTTTATTAGAGTGTGTATATATACAGCTATTATTCTGGTATTTTCTCTTACCGATCCGCTAAATCATCCTCCGCTCTGGATATGTGGGCAATATCACTGAAAATATAAACTCTTCTATCAGCTCGATACCACTTTATCGAATGGATTTTCCCGCAGGTGTCTTGACTAAGTTGACACGAGAGTCGAACACTTTGGCCGGCCAAACCAGAGACTTCTGTGAGAGTCCCGGAAGATGTGAGACTAAGCGCCACCGGTGGTATCACCAATCCTGAAGACGCTTCAGCACCATGATAATCTGCAAATCAAATAAAAATACATTTATGTATAAAAACAACATCCCTTTGTATTGATCTATGCCATACTCAGAAATTAAAATCGCCCGTCCATATGGAAGGATCAGTGACCCCAGTTACATTACAGATAGCACACATCTCTGTCTTGCGGTTTTTACAAAGGCTTCAGTTTCAGCGCAGCTGTTGTCTACATCAGTACCCTAATTTTATCCTAACGTATTCCAGGAATCCAGCAGAACCTCGCAGCTCAAGTAATACTAATAACATCTTTCTTGCAAGCTTATTTCGTTTGAAAAGCAGTACCGATTTGTTCAAAAGAAATTTTTAGGTACCCTTTCGTCAGCAGACCTGCATTTCAATTGTTTGAACCAATCACTTACAGAGAATGAACAGCCATCTTATTTGTAAAGTATACCCGTCTATTGGTACTACTTCTTCAATTGGAAGGCAACCCCATTATAAATTATGTAACCAGCAAAAAAAATTGTCAAACTAGTTTCCGCTTTGTGAAAATCTTTTTGTGGAAATGAAATGCTTGCCGACATGTTTTTCCGCTTGGGTGACTAAAATTTTTTCTAGCTACGCACCCATCTCCAGACAGCTTCATTTTTTTCTTCTAGAAATGGAGTAGTGCGAACAGTGTTCAGACTAGAATGTACTCACGAGGAATCTGCGGCGTCTCTTCCATGCAGGCAGTAGTATTGCCCCGTCTCCGTTGAAAACCACGCTCGTCATCTTCATCATGATTATTATTCCTTGTGAGATATCATATATGTATGTGTACATACTACTACTGCTGCAAAACTCCCTTCTCTTATTTTCACTTTAACTCCTTGCTGCTAGAGTCACCCAATACTTTTCCCGTATATCATTTTCATGGAGTTGCTGCTGTTAGGTTCCCAGTTTTTTACTTCTTGTTTTACAGTAAGAATTGTTGGATGATCAAGTAAGATCACATTATGCATGGATATCCGAACCTTTTAAGAACCAACAATGCATGTTTGATACGAAAAAATAATATATTACAAGGGGGAAGTACATAGAAACGCACAATGGAAACTTCAGCGGCTTTTTAAACATTTTTTCTCATGATATTTTACCTTTCTTTTGACAACCATTTTTGTTTTCTCTTTGTTAAAATGGGCATTCCATTGCCACATTTTTAGTTTTATCCATGCCTTGACTGTATTGTTTAGTCTGGGTATGTAACAAGTATTCTCATTCTGATTCTTGTATCCGATGCAGAAGAATATAGTTTAGTTGCTCAAAAGAATACTATCAAAACAATCTCAACACGAAAATATGTAGGTGATCTCTAATTTTTATTCGCGTTTTGAGAAATATCTCTCACCGTTTAGTCATGCAGAAAAGGTTTCATTTTCATGCCTTTCCTTTTTTCACTTTCATTAACTTTCTCCGTGTATTCTTCGCTTTTAAAGTTTTTTCTACTCCATTTTTTATTTCTGGGAAGAATCTAAAACGAAAGGAAATAAAAATGCGCACGAGAGAGTAAAAACTGTATCGCGTTTGTGAAAACTATCCTGGTTTCCCCAGAATTTTAATCAATTGCAAGGAAGGAAGTCAAAACTGTATTCCAGAAGCAATTTTACTTAAATGCGAGAGAGAGAGATGATTATAAAAGGTAGGTTTAGTTTGCAGTACTACCGGACGGAATACATGACAATGAAACGTCCCTTTACATCACCAGACTCTTCCTTTTACCAGCAACGTCGTCTTAGATGATTGCTGTTTCAGGAAAGAAAAGGGGGAAAGCGAGGACTTTCCTTGCCGTTATCTCTTCGTAATACCTCAGCAAAAATAGAAGATCATCATCATCATAATAGAAAGTACTTGTAATAATAAAGCTTTCCAGCTATTATTACTATCTTCAAGGACCATACGCTGAAATATTATGAGCAAATCCATAAGGACTTATAGGGAGTTTTTTTCCCTTCTGCTGTCTATATTTATCTCTCTTATCAAAGCCAATAACCAATACAGCTTAACAACCAAGGGGGATCTATAATGAACCCATTTTCTATCATGCACTCTCCTTCCTCCAGAATGAATATACAGGTATCTCCGGTCTGCCCATGAAAACACCCCAAAGATGCAATAACAATCAGACGGATGAGAGTGACTGGCTCTTGAGCGCAAGAAAAATTCCCTTTTCGATGTCACTTTCAATACCTATATTTTTTCTTTCGTGGAGAGAAAAGTGCGCCACTTAAGAATCACAACCGTTGTAATGACTGTCATCGTCATCACTTTTACTTTTCGAGAGACACTCTTGAGTATATTCATCTTGTGTACGGTACTTTAGCCGAACACTATATTCTCCACGTTTGTACCGCAGACAAGTTTTTCCTATTTAGAGAGAGAGACATTTTTAGCTTGCCTGCGTGTGAGCCACCCACATAATAAAACCTGCACACTCTATTTTCCTTCTCGAGTGCAACGACAACTTTAGTGCAATAAGCCGTTTTGATGATGTCGATATAGGTATGTACTCGACCACTGCGTTCGTGTGTCGTGAGTTTCTTCCTCCCCCAGAAAATAAATATATATAGCACTATTTGTAAATGGTGAGAATGTGGTGGATTTAGGAATGCACAAAATGCGCTTGGCTGCTGCAATTCTCTAGCCGTTTTCCCGTCGTCGTTGTCACACACCGCCAGCGATAATAATAACGAATGAATAGTATTATTATTATCACTCTTGGAGCCTAGACACAACGACTTTTTTTCTCTTGTCATTTTCTTTCCGGTGAAGTGTTAGGTTTAACGAAGACTCATACCTAAATAAACACATGCTAAACATATAGGCATTTTTGTGTATCCGAGTTCCCGGTGAAAGTGACAGTTTCACAGTTTTAACACAACAAAGCAAGTACAAAGGAGCAAGGACAAAAAAACAGTAAAGGGGAAAGCATACACACATATACATATATACGTACATACTTGTATCGAATAGATAAACGTCGGAGGAACAAAGAACCTTTACGTGCCATATTATCTATATCTTTCCGTCGTAAAATACGTTTTATTAGCTGAATGAAACGATATTGGTTCAACGATACTATAGTCGTGTCAGCTGTGTTCACTTTATGTTGTGCGATGATGGTGCACCCATTGTAGTACAAACATAATGCACAAGTCTACGGAAAGATACGTTAAAATGGGGATGGTAAAAAGAAAAGAAAGTCGCTTTTACGATATCACGTTGATATAATGCGGATAAAATATATTGTGGTGTGGTATGTGAACAGCATATAATACTATCCACACGCAGACATGCATGCAATTGCTGGGGGTAGGCTGTCGTATGCATATATACAGATTATTATTGGTTGTAAAAAGTAAAAGTATCATTATCACAGGATATCGTATTCAATACTACCGACTGTAGAGACGCACCACTTGAAAAAAGGTTTATTTGGTCCGCGCGGAAAACGACGTCACAAAAAGTATTAAAACACCACACCATTCGTGCTATATCCGTATTCCGTCCAGAAAACGACATTCACCAACCTAGAAAAGATGTAACGACACCACGACGACACGACGAAGAGAAATCGGGGAGGGGGAGATGGCGAAAAGGAATGAGCAGTCATTCTAAAAGGAAGAAGATACACGCAATAAATCCATATGTCGATGCATGCATTTCACTTGAATAAGATAAAGCTCTCGGTTTACGGTGCAGTCGTAGTAAAGTTACATTTTACATTATTAGCTAAAGACATTTCAGAATAGATACAGCTAATAGGAAAAGCTCACATAGAAAACCTGTGTGTGTGTGTGTGCGTCGGGGAAACTAATGCCCTCAGAACGTTAATGTTTTGTGTGACATTGCACCCTGCATGTGTACACTGTACAAACTTACACTTACACACACGAGTAGTGCGTAATAACAATGTGTGTGAAGTGTATGCACGCGCTCATCATTGCATAAGGCGATCTTCAATGAAAAGCGGAAAGAAAAGAGGGAAGCAAAGGAAAGGGAAAAGACGATGAAGAGAAAAAGAATAAAAAGGGGGAAAGATCATTTATAACTATCAGATCAACAAAGCCTTCTCGTCTTGCTCCGTCGCTTCACCCAGGGAATAGATATACCTACATATTTTTGTCGTATATTTTCTGCTATTTTATTAGCACTAGTACTTATATGGTTTAGAGTATGCACAACTCTTTTATTTAATGCAGCAAGGGAACAAGTAAAAGTTCGAGGGGAGAAAAAGGGTAGCATTTTTCACAAATGATTTTTTCTCTTTTCAGGAGGGAAACGAAGAACGTATCGAGACAGTCCAACACAGCTGTTTGCTTTGCATGCTCTTGCATATTGCACACAGGCAAAATAGTAAGCAAACAGTATAGCGCGGACTTGTGTAAGCAAAGTAAACGCACAATTTACCATTATTATCATAACCATCATCGTCATCTCATCATGATTTTCATTTCAATCACTTTCTAAAGGAAAACTATGCATATGATCAAATTGATCCGTAACAGGGTGCACTTGAACACGAGTAAATTGTCATTGTCATCGTCATTGTGCTATAAAAAACTTAAATGATGAAAAGGCATCGACAGCAGCAGAGAGCTGCGCGTTTAGCGGTACTGCAAACAATTTTCGATCCCAAAATGCATTCTAATATATGCATAATAGAAATATGTAACGAAATGGCAGTAGATTTTTGAGTGGATGCCAAGGGAGAAAGCAGATTGATTTGAAATGTAACATGTTGCTGGCTATAATATAATAAGTGGCCTGTGTTGATCGTCAGCCTTACTCTAGTATCATTTTACATCACATCATTTCTTAATATAATATATTCTTTCATGTACAAAGTACAATGCATATCCCAGCTATAAATATAAATGTACTAGGACAGGCACTATATGCTCGCTATAATTTTTCTCCTGTGCTGACTAACTGTGTTAGTTTTATGAGCGATATCAACTTATAGATCGTAAGGTTTGATTATTTTATGGGTGAAAAGAGGTAGCAAGCTGGATTGATGGTATGCCTTTCTATTTGACGTGATTCCAAGAGAGAGAGAGAGAGAGAGAGAGAGAGAGAGAGAGAGAGCTCTTGTGTAAACTGCTATCATTTTGCCTTCTCCTATAACAATATGGAGTTTCTTTCATCTGCAGGCATTACATTGCATAAATAGTAACGTATAATGATAAAAAACGACGAAATACGGCATACCAAAAAAGCAATAAAGTAATCAAATACATTTTTATTTTCATCCTTCATTTCTTCAGGTCACTATTTGCGTCATGTTTATTGGGTGGAATTTGTTTCCCTGTAGTGGAAGTGATCTAATATAAACACATGTCACCAGATTGGTATGCTTTGAAGAAACGATACGGCAAAATAAATATATCTAATAAGCCTAAAGACATCAAACAGTTTATGTAAATTTTAAAAATGTAATTTAGGATGAAGAAACGTAATATCATGTAGGAAATTGGAAGAAGAGAAGTAGTAAATGGATCACGGATTACTTTAATAATAAGCAATGTGACTGGCAATGAGTGTAAGGACGAACCAACTGAACAAGTAAGTACGTGACATATTGGATTACCTACCCAATAGGTATACCTACACGTATGTACGCAGAATATGAATGCCAGGGAATTACGTAGGAGCTCAGCTGAACAAGCCTCCAGATAATGACGAATCCAATTTTCTGGAATATCGCCATACAGCTGTAGTCAAATGAAGTCGTTTGTTATGCGAAACGATTTAGATTTTTTTATACAGTCGCACATATTACTAGGTACTTATGATAAGCATATTAGGCATACATGCATACACAGGTTAAAATTTAAGCACAAATGTTTCATGAATAATATTAAATCCAGAGTTCGGAGAAAATTTCTTTAATACGATAACATACCTCCTGGTAAGATAGAACCAATAGGAAAATACTGGTACCCATTTTGTCTAGTTGACTGTACCCTGTGGTAGCAACTAACTGTACATGGGTAGTATTGTAATTTCCAAGAAGTAATTTTCAGTCGAATGGTTAGACGGGAAATGTGATGAGAGAAAGCATCAGAGTGAATAAAAGAGAAATTCGCCTGAAAACCTCAAACCTTATTTGGTATAACACCGTACATATACCTAGCAGCTGCTTTACATTGCTATCTAGATGTATTTCTAACTAGCTGTGGAATACCTAATCTGTAACGTTCGTGTTACTACAATACGGAAGCAGTCACACATATGCATATATGGAGCTTTAGAGGAGTGTTGACGATGATGATGATGATTTTGCTGACAGAGGCGTTTAAAATTACTTGGAGAGTGTAAAATGAAAGTCCCGTGAAAATTACCTTTCCTATTGCGCGAGTCAGCCACTTGGAAAATTGTTATGCTACACCGACCTAGAGTGCGGGATTACCTAAAATTTGGTTAATTTTACTGGTTAAATTGTGAAACCAGAACTGAACTCACTATCCCTGGTAGTAGGCTTATGTATGATTAAATCAGTCAAGCATTCATGTTTTTCAGGACTTCTGCGGTTTTATGTTTAGACAAGCTGAAAAGTATCTACTGATTTTCTTCACCACCGAAAGTGGGCAACGTACACATAGGAGGAAATTATAAACGAAGGGTCAGGGTATGTAATGTACAGAGCGTCTTCGTAAAACTAGTCAATCGTTGTTATTGAAGCCTAGTAGATATAAAAGATAAGTATTTAAAAATATATCTTCGTTTGATACATGTAGAAATGCGTTTATTCCAGCAAAATACTACGTATAATAACATAAATAGGCATTTTGACTATATCAGTGGACCTTACTAAATTTTATTTTATTTCGCACCTTTTAAACACTCATATAGATGAAACAAATAATACATTACGGGAAACCTAATGCTTGCCGGAATTCAGCAGTCCGACGCAGTCCTACCGACTTGCCAATTAACTTGTAATACGAGTTGACAATTTGGCCAAGCACACGTCCTTCATTGCTCACCCATATTGTTCACTTTGCCCCCAATTCAAACAAAAGGAAGGGTTGGTAGTTTTTCTTAAGGTCAAAACAAGGACAACGGCTATTAGTCTGTATACTGACTTGAATGAAAGGCCATTTTAGAAGTTTGGTAAACCTCATTCAATTTTTCTCCGAAACGAGTGTACATAAAATATGAGCATATTGCTCCGTTTAAATAAAATAAGGTGTAACATGGTTTCTTCCAACACGGAAGCTTGAAGCCAAAAAACAATATAAATGTAAAAGTGGTACATATTTATTTTCCCATACAATACAAACATATTTATGGGACGTCGCGTCCAGCGGCAGTACTTTTCTAAAAACCCGCTAAACTAACTTTGCCGTCTTGTTTGCTGTAATTTATAATCATGTACGTCAATCCTGTGCTGTTGTATAATATATGATGTTTGAAATTAAATGCATACCAAAGTCCCCATTCATATGCTGTCGTTACAAACGCACTCTTTATAAGAAACTGACATACCAAGCAGAAAACAAATAAAATTACCCCGGAATATGAGCACCTCAGTAAACCTCTTATCTCAGACCTCCATTTTTGTAGTTTTAAGAGCAGAACGAGGTAGGAAGTACCGTGAAAACGCAAACATGGCAATCATGGCATGGTGTTGGTGCAGAATTTTTAAACGGTAGACAGAAAAGACTAGGGCATCAAGCCTCATACGGAAGCGCTACAAAAAATTCTATATGAACACATATAAAATACAAAATTTGACAAGGTGGCACCGACAGAATGGAGTTGTATCAAATCTAAAGAATGTTTGTTTTTATAGGTAGCCTTCGTAGTCTTGTACTGCATGCATGTAGGCATACATTAAAAAAAGGATTGCACGTGCCTGTGAATTTAGCATTTTTA
Organism: Callyntrura sp. NNG-2020; assembly: GCA_027744055.1. Lineage (NCBI taxonomy): Eukaryota > Metazoa > Arthropoda > Collembola > Entomobryomorpha > Paronellidae > Callyntrura > Callyntrura sp. NNG-2020. The sequence continues at coordinate 50,249 of JAHZNE010001640.1, forward strand.
TTAATGCTTCCACCCTCTCGGTCCAACTGACGCGGAGGTATCGTCCTAACTTTGCATTACAATCCATTATTAAATAATGGATTGTTTCTGTAGAGCGATTGCAAGTTTAAAAGTTCTTGTTTGAGAAGCGCAGCCACAAATGCAACAAGACTTTAATTCAACTTTACCAGCACAGCGGCTTTTCTGACGCTGCAGGTTCTACCAAAAGCAGAATGTGCTTAAGCAGTCCATCATGCACATCATAAAGTCTTCATCAAATCTCACCAGAACACAGGCCAATTTCCTTCTTGTGGGAGTCCTCCGACCGTGCTTGCTTCCGTACGAATACAAATAAAACTGAGGGAGTGTCGTATCTTTTGTAGCATATACCCGACTTCATCGCGGTTTTGGGTACCACGTACGAGTAGAACGTGCAACCAACCGGAAATGTAAATAAGTATGAGATCAAAAATAAAAAGGAGTATAAAACTGGGCACCATGGCCGCTGCGGCGTATGAGCCAAGTAGAAAGAGAAACTAGTTGTTGCGTTGCAGATAAAATAATGAAAGAAAATGAATGAAAATTGAAAGTGAATCCCTGCACTTGTCATTATTAGATCAGAATAGAATTGCTTTAAACGAAATGGTGGACTGTTTTTTACATTTAAATTACAATATAACCACAAACCAAAACCGCTGCATAGGCATGTGCATTTTTGTACGCTTATACATTTCCATCTGTCTGTTTGAGGAACAATGCATACAATTTTGTTAAGTGCATTTACCAATAGTGCAGACACAGACAACAGTTGAACAACTATGCTCAAATGTACGACATACTTTCTCTTCAACTTCATGAGTTGAACTTCGAACTTCTTTTTTAAAAAAATTGTTTTCTTCCGGTTACAAAAAATTGACTTTTTCATTAAAGTAATTAAGGATATTAAGAATGTGAATAATTAAAAATAATTATCTCAACAACTGTTTTACACATACTACACTAATTACATGTACACCAAATATTTTACTATATCATTTAGTCGTTTAATGAAAGCTACAGTTCAAATTATGTAAATGCGGTCTAGATTGAACGCTGTCTGCTGTATTAATAAGGAGCATTCTGAGAATGAAAAGCATCCCGAAAAATTTGCAGAACGAATGTTTGTAGACAAAATACATGGAGAATGTATTTTTGTATCGTTATAATTACCTCCGCACCGAATAAAAAATGTAAACATCATCCTCTACACAGTGTGTCACGAAACGGAATGAAATATTTTGTCAAACTAATTAGTTTTCCAAGACCTCATTTGCATTAAGGAGGCTTATTTAAATCTACTAAGGCCCGTTGAGAATTTAGCATAATGGGACCTCTTTGTAAGAAAAAATTAGATCCAAAAATAATCCGGATTTTCTTCTCTTGGGGTTTCCTTTTTCGTTTTTCAACGGCAATTTTCCTCCGTATGTATACGATTTCATCCTCTCAAGAGAACCAAGAATGCAAACATGATGAAAGCGATGAAAAGATACTTCGATGTAGTAGGATGTCTGAAGTGGTATGAATACACAATTTTTAATAAAAAGCAACTACTTTCTCGAGGAGGTTATATATACGTTTGGAAAGGAAGATGGGCAAAAACGTTATTGAGTAAGCACGCGTATTACATATGTATACCTGTTTACAAAGGAAGGAGAAAGATGATTTTTTCCGCTTACGCACGAATTTGTTGATGTGCTGTGCGGAATTGGAAGATATGATGTAGCAATGATATTATTGCGTATTTATGTTACGCTTATTATTGCTTGCTTTTACTATACAGGTGGATAATACGACAAAATTTGTAACGTCTAAAGGATTATTAGGAAATTCGTTTGATTAGTTGCTGTCGACAGAATTTCCTAACGAATAGATTACAAACAGAGAAAGGAGTTTAGGATGGATGGATCTAAAGTAAAACCCGTCTTGAATGATACTTTGTAAATACCAAGATTCATAGAATGTTCTTGTGCATCCAGCATGGTTTGTTGACTTCTTTGCTGAATGAAACTATTTCCCAAGATTATTCAACATAAACACCGTACCCATGATACTAATAGTGCATGGGCAGGATGTTTATGTTCCTATGTTATTCTTTTACACAAAAAAGAAGAAAGCACCAAAAAGTTGTCTAGTGCGACGAAAAATGCTTTTTTGCTGTAAGTTGCTAACCTATTGTAACTATCGGCAGCAGAGATGTATAACAATAGAGTGAGTGGGAAACAATCTTGAAAGTGATGCTTTCTACAGCTTTTTTCCTGTTACAGATCGGCTATTATATTCATTATATAGAGCTTTCAATTCAAACATTTCTCATCGCAGTTCCAGTTGACAGTTACTATGATCAAGCTTATTACCGACTTCGTAACAATTTTGATTTTTGCTTCTTGTGGCACGTTAAGAAACATGTGCAGATGGAAAATTGCACAACCGAATTGAAAACTATTCTCATACTGACGCACTCCATCAGTTTGATTTAACACCGTCAGCATGTTAGCACTACATAGCTACTACAATTTCCAATGAATTGCATTTCCCTGATATTAAGATCACCTTTGGCTGTAGAATGCGTGCCTACGTAAATGTTTATGATTCGTAACGAAATGCCAGGGGGTAAAAGTACACAATGTGACGAAATTAACGAATATCTAATTATCAAGCTGTTTCGTATATTTTTTGTAAATAAAATGATGAAAATCTACAGTGAAGTGGGAAGTGAGTTCAAAAACATTTTCTCAAAAGCATTACATGTAAAAGGAAAATTCTCTGATCAATCAATCATTAGTGAATATGTATAGACATGATAAAATGCTTAAAAGGATTTTTTCCCAGCAGTCACGACTCGCATTTCTAAACCTAATCTAGTGCTGTTTTCATATTAATGATAGTAGGTTATATCATAACCGATAAAAGGCGATTGACGATAAGATAAAATCCTTTAATAAAGTTGAGCATAATTTGCTAATGAGATTCCATCAACGGAGCTATTACCCAGAAATGACATATAATCTCGCAAATATTGTTACCATCGATTCTTTTAATAATAGCACTACATAACATCCTATAGAGCGGCATTATCTCAAAGTGAGTTTGTCATTAACCATTATACACCAGTGTTGGGATCATTTTCCCAACAAATTGTGCTATTATGCGACATGAAAGAGCGTTCTTTGAATTTTTTATGTCCACTGGTTATATACTACTTGTGTTATGACAAAGGTAATAGTCATCTTTACAGTCATGCTTGCAAGTAATATTCCCTTGAACAGATAAATAGTAGGGATGATAAGGCTTTATTGAGAGTCTGAACTGCTCTTTAGGAATGGGTTTCATTCTCTATTTCTTTCCAACTTTCTGCATTACCTATTTTCCATAGCCAATTGACACACATTCGAGGCTTCTCTCCTTTCTACGTAGTAGAGTAAGAAGAACAGTTGTGATTATCACGACTGGCACTTTCACTGTTTTTTTTACTCCGCACGCATGTATTTTTACGTGCGAAAGATGAACACATAGAAGCCCCTATTATACCCTGACAACTTACGAGACTACCCGAAACCCGTCCATTTTTCAGGAACGACAACTGTTTTCCAACATATTTTTCTCCCTCTCTTGCCATTCCATCATAACAAAATAAATTGGTACATTTTTCACTTTCTCCAGCTCCACAACATAGCTATACCACTGTGCGAGTTATGTGTTATTACAAAATCATCGATAGGAAATATGCCGACCCAATGGGCCTTTATTCCTTTTTAGTGAGGTAAGTGCTGGTGCTGGGTGAAAATAGGGAAGAAATCAATTTTGAGTGTTTCCGACCTGACTTTGAAATTGACAAAGAATATGTGCCCACCTACACTCACGCAAAAGGATCTTTTGTGAACTCCTGCGTGTTCGTGTGTATGTATATATATATGGGCGGATCTTCTATTTTTTTAGTGTTGTCGATCGGTAACTACAAGTGTCTCAAAACAGCCCTATCTTATAACAATGTCTCGTTCTTCTTGGCGTCGTAAAAGAATATCTTTGTAATGGGAAATAATGGAAGTATTCTCTCCTTTTCTTTTTATTTACTTTTTTGTCGTGCTCACCGCTGTTTCCTTGAAATGGTACTGTGCATTCATACTGGGAGTTTATAAACAATATATAGACATATATATCGGACCACCGAACGTACAAGATGTATAGACGTTTTCCCGGGAAGATGGCTTTCTAGAAACAAAAAATCTCATTTTTCTTCTTTCCATTTCCAGCTTTATATTTCATCCATTCGATTCTGAACACATTTCTTCCTTTTTTGTTTCTTCTCTCTCTCTCTTCTTGCTGATTTGATACTTGATGCTTTTAATCCTAACAACGTGTATTGAGGAAAGGAAGTGAAGGAGAAAGGTAAGCAGAATCAGAGAAAATGAAGAGGAACGAAATAAAACAAATATGTCTGGGACAGAACGGGAATACTGGCCAATGGATATAAAAAAAGGTTTTTATTGCTCAAGAGTTTTTTCTGATCTGTGATCATCTCAACGTTATAAAGCAATCATTCCGTGATTTAAAGCTTTATCTCATTTTTCGATACTATCATTTTTGTACGTGTATACCCTCGCACACAAATCGTACAGATACAACATGTTTCCTTCATTTTGCCCTTCTTTTTAGTGGAGAGTACGTGAAAACGAAAACTGGTTTACAACACCGTGAATAGTGAGATAGCTCTATCCCTCTCTCGAATACCGTGCAGCTAAATCAACGTGAAAAGCTTGCGTTCCTTTACTCTCTCTCTGTCTCTCTCATCCACACCGTTATCATGATCAGCATCAGGGCACTCCTCGGCACGACATCCATGTGTGTTCCACGTACTTAAACTCTTGAGAAATAAATCGTTCTTCGCGACTCATCAGTTTTTACGTGCCACCACCCCATCATCAAGAAAAACTGTCGTCGTTACATACATCACCATTTCCAGCGCTATACAACAAACCACTATTCCTTCTTTCATGTCTGCTCACCACCATCGCCACTCTTCACTCTCGCCTTTCTTAGGATCATAAAACCCACAACTTTTACCTTGTATTCAGGCTTTCCCGCTATATAGGAGCATTATGCTCTGATGCTATTGCTATACAACCTACTATTTTACACTGCTGCCGCCTCCGCTTTTGCACTATTGTAAAACAGGAAAGGTTATTACACATTTTTGGGTACAGTTAAAAACCTTGCAGAGCGTGAGGAAGATATTCCTTGTCACGCGTCCATGCTTTTCTTCCTTCCTCATCATATACTTATCTGGATACACTACAAAAACCATCATGTGTCTATTTGACTTTCACTTTATTTTACTTGCCCAAGTACAATTGTCCCTTTTCATTCTTTTTTTTCCTATTCTCACCCTAGCCTAGCACATTGGAGTAAAAACGCTCATTGTAACGGCAGCATATACATACTTTATACACACCGTGTGAGAAAGTGGGCGATGAACGCACCAAAAACGTGTGCTTCCAGGCTTTGTGTGCCTCTGTGTGATGTGCTTTACGATGGGACATGTAATAAATATAAAAGACCCAAGACCACCATAGGACCATGGCCAGGGATGGCAGTGGCATATAAAGGCATAGTGGCAAATAATGGAATTTCCGTTATTTTCCATTTTCCATTCCACCATTTCAGAGGTGAAAAAATATGG
>JAHZNE010001641.1:0-40946 GCA_027744055.1 Callyntrura sp. NNG-2020
TAAAATAAAAATCGAACAAAACAACTAGTAGTCCTTTGAAATGTCAGGAATCAGAATATGTAAATTTCAAGCATCGTATTATTGTGTATCTCAAGTTATTTTAATTCGAGTAAATTCCTTTTACTTTGAGTGAATCTTTTACGTGTAGGCATATATATAATGAAATACAGAAAACTCAAAATTGTGACGTGTTTGTTGCTCAAAGCTAAAAATGTAGAGGTGTATAATTTTGAAAGAATCATATGCTAATAATCTGGTATGGGTCTTACTGTTACTGTTAATAAGTTACTGGATACTTCAGGCCCTCCTTTTGTTTGAAAAGACAATAGTTTTCAAACTTTAGAGAAGTTGTAGGAAAAGCAGCGTTGTTTACAATACTGGGAGCACCGACTGCTAACTAGTACTATTTGTAAAAGGTATTAGCGTACATAGTATGCATGGTAGTGTTGCATTAGAAAACTTTTGCATTTACATCCTAGATGTAGGTAGGTAAGCATGTATTATGCATAAGAAGCACAGACTCTCCAGATTACCTCGAGAGACAACACTTCCAGTAATGAACTCATCAAAATATGTAAACAAATGCATTCTTATCTCTTATCTTGTTTAGGTACGCACAAGCAACAACAGAGTTCTCACAAAATGCTAAGAGCTTCATTTTCTCTCAGACTGTTCCGAGACGTTCAGAACGACGATTGAAAAACTCTATTTTCAGAGTACTACTCCGGGTCTTTGGATGTGATATAACGAGAGGCTACTCAAGTTGATCTTTGTATTAAATATTTTAAAGCATAAGCACCCTTTTACAATGTATAAGTAAAAGCAAGCAAGGGAGACTGAAACTTTAATATTAAAAATTAGTTTCATATAAAAGTCACATTATAACATTGTCCTAGACCAATTTTGTATTATCTATCTTATTTAAGTTTGTAGATTAGCGTCATTTAATAAGAGAGAAAAAAGGGAATTTTCGTCGTTTTTGATCTATCACGTGTAGTTCATTGAACTACTAGGTACATTGGAGAGACAATCACGGCGAAGAATAATAAGGAATGCGTGTTTTGCAGGGAAGTTTGATTCATGAGTATCCATCTTTCTCCGTCGCCTTATGTGTGCTTTTTTAACGTGCTGACAAAAACGCTTCGTTCAAAGTTAACTGGTAGGTGTTTCTCTTCATTGCACATGTTTATTTTTGCTCTATACTGCTCTGATATGACATATACGCTTTAGAGCTTCAAGTCGTTTCTTTATTATTACATGGAATACAAAGTCAGCACGGATAAAAACGTATGCTTCCTACATATACGTGATTCGTCTTTCTTCTTTTACGCGTCCCTACGGACGGGATACCCTGGGGGTGCATAAATCTGGGGACGACGACGAACCTTTGTATTCCAAGTGCAACACGAGTCTGGAAATTTTAAAGGTACGCCGCTATGGATGTGTGTGTATACTGTTCTTTCCAGATCTGATAAATTATGTACTACAAACTTCACTGATAACAACAAATTTTTATCGTGTTGCGTTACCAATACACTCTATCACACCAGAAAGCAGACAAAGGTTGCGTGTAGGCCCTGGTGACTGTTCCTGAAATAAAAGACTGCGCTACACTATTTCGTAAATACAATTTGACAAATTGTTTCGTTTTTTTCTTCAAAGGGTCACGGTACCTCAGTTACCGTTGGTTACGCATATGTTAAAATGGGCAAATTGCGACGACAAATTTGTCAATTGTTAGACCCTACATGAATGTAAATATATAATGCTCGTAGACGGTAGATCCTTTAAATTATGTGTAAATATTATAAGGTTTTTCCTACCCTTTTATGATTTTGCTACCTAAGTAGCAACAAAAATAGGACATGTTTTATTCTTGAGTCGTACGTAGAACACACATTATGTATGTTGGGCTGGGCATTATATTACGCAATAAAGAAAGTTTAATCTCGCTACTACTTGAAAGATGCCTTTCAATTATTGCTATATTTTTTATTACCAGAAGGTTTATTTCATTCGCGTTTTCTTTTACTAGTAGAATAAAGGTATCGTACTGTTTTTAATATTCTGTAAAATGAAACATCATATATTTAAATTTTTTCAACAAAATTAAAAGATTTTGTACCAAAATAATAGGATATTTTCTGAGAAAAGACTGCTTGGTTGCTTTCCTGGAAAAATCTCTTCTGGCGTACCAGTACAAAAGAAACTGGAAATAAATTAACGAATGGTGCGCATAAAGCCTCTTACATACAGATATTCAGTAGAATATGGGCATATTACAAAGCACTATTGTGTTGTTCTTCGTAGAGTTGCCTTCAAAACTCACAAGTTGAAAGGCAAGATGCTCATGAGAACATGATCAATGGATCCCTTTGAACTGAACCCATTGATTGATCTTCTCTAAGATTTCCTTAAATTTGTTCATGATTTCATTTTAAACGTTCTTTATTATTATCTTCTTGTAATGCTTGGGATGATATTATGATTCTTGCTTGTTCATTCATGTCATAATAATAAAGCATCTTTAATTTAGTATTGACTTTCCCCGTCACACACAATACTCGCGATGTTACGGAGTACTCAAAGAAAGAAAAGTAGATCACAACTGGGAGTAAAACAACATGCCACATTTTACTGTAAACCCAGGTACAAGTGAAAACGCACATCGGCTTAGAGCGCACTCAAGGAAGCAGTTTGGCACAGAGTGAAACTTTCTCTTTATTGACGCAGTTCTTTTTCTTGTGGAAAGAGGGCTCACCATGTAGAAAAGACAACAGGGTATCAAGTTTACTGCCTTCCAAATTTACATTAAAAATACATTTACCTAATCACTAATTGCATATGTAAATGGTATTACGTATTATATCTGTACAGCTTCTTGCCTGAATAATAATGTAATAACAAAACTTTGTAGGGTAACCGTTAAACTGCTGTAAGAAACGGCGTAATAATTTAATGGGCCTTTTATGATACAAAACATGGCAGTTTCGTATTTGCATAAATTGCATAATATTGTTATCGTTATTCGAGTTTGCTATTCACTTGTTTTAGGTTCTTTTCACCGCACATAAATACGTAATGGATTACCAACAAGGAGGACGTAGCGTAACAAAATTGCAGTATAATAGCAATATGTTATACTGCACTGTTTGTAACGTAATGAAGGTGTTTTCCGTAATGCAAGAGCTGTAAGGTTAGCCGCATATTCCATTCAAGTACGAAATTAAACTCCGATTTTCGTATAGTATCTTTAAAGCTCGTCAGATTTACATATCATATATTCCAGGTAACCACAAAGTACTTCCTAGGAACAACGTTCTATTTCCCCTCTGTACTCTCTGTTGCTCAACCAGGGATTTTTTGGAAAAAGGTTCTGTATTCTCCTTTTCCCCTTGGTTTTATCCTCGTAATATCCCATCCTATTATTTACCAAACTTGGATGTATAAATAAAGATACATTAAAAGATGCACAGCGCTGGAGAGCACATCCTTGGGTTATGAATATTAAATGAGGAAAAACTTTTTGTTTCATTTGGAACATCAACATATGTACGTGCACGTGTACATGCACAGAATCAGGGAAAACAGGTTTGGTTTACGACGTCAAAACAACAAGAAAATTGAGTACATGCTCCAAAATAACAGGCATTCTCTGACCATTTGCAAGCAATCTGTCGGCTACAAGTTCATCAACGGATGGTTTGGTGGTGTTTTCGCTTTCCTTCTTGGTTGATCATGTTGACACGTTTCCCTATTACTTTGCCCCAGTATAGAACTACGTTGCAATTACATGTCCAGCCATACCAGGTGATGTTTATGATGGATGGTGTGCCGATGACGATTATGGTAGCACGCGCAATAAAGCTTACTTAGTTAGTTTATGTGGCTAAGAAACATACATCCGCTTGAAATAAAATAAAAATGAGAAGGGAAAAAATTGCTAGGAAACTAGACTACATGAAGCAGAAACATATCATTTATGTTCGTAGTAATGCCCAAAAAGCTGAAGGAAACTCCCTTGTTTCCTCCCGTACTTCCACACCACATTTTCGAAGCGTAATGCAATAATGGCTTCTAATATAGAATGATAATGAGAAGACACATGGGTTACTTTTCGCTCCTTTTTTATTTATGTACGGGTATCTTCTCTCAGAAATGCAAGGAGGCAAGCGATCGTTCTACCAATATATATACGTCTACGGTCCTCGTTGCAGAGGCATCGAGGCAGGCTTACTTTTGTCAAGATAACGATATTTGCAACCAGGTATCACCAGCAGCCCTTTGTAACGATACGTCTTGTTCGCTGGTAAATTTCACTACATTAAAAATTTTCTTTACACAAGCCTTACAATTTTGCACGTCTTTCTTTCTCAGTGACAAAAGCGACAATAATGTTCAACATCAGTGAAGAAATTCCACCGGGCATAGATGTAAAGTCAAATAGCATATAACACCATGTAAGCGGTGATATAACTCATCGTATTTTTATATTTTCCCTGTCCTTTCGTCCTCTATCATTCAAACCGTATTAGTATTATCGTCGACAACGACCTACTGCTAAAAAGGGAACGGATGTTCACCCTTCTCCTGTGGTAATACATTTTCCTTTTTGCCTTCTTATGCCCCAGTATTTCTTTACAGTTTGTGAGGAGCCATATAAATGGTTGGTTAGAAAAGGGACGCACGTATATTACTTTTGTACGACTGATGAGGGAGCGTTACAGACTATTGCTTACCCAACAGATCACTCCGATGACGTATTAAATCCCTTTTATACATACCGTAAACTGACAAAAAGACGGCTGGCAACAATGTAACCGAGATAGACACACAACAGAACGCAGTTACTCCTCCAGTCACACACGGTAAAAAGCTTTTTCAGTGCTGCTGCTGCTGCTGCTGCGGTGGAAGAGGATGAGAGATTCTTGAGTCTTCTATCCTTTCCTCTCGAAAAGAGGAAGAAAATCTTCAAGATGAAAATCGATCCATGCATCAGGCATCTTATCTAGTCAGGTAGAGATACCTTGTTACTCATGTCTTACGTTTTGCCTCAAGATCCTTTTTATTCAGACGAGGAAAAACGAAGTAGAATATGATAAGGAAGCAAGAAGCAAATATAAGGTGGCTTCTCATGAAATACTGTTACTGCTCACTTGCTTTGCATATTATGAGTCCCGAGAAGAAAGCAAACAACAGCGGAGTAGAGGTAAATATATGAGGATCGCTGTACGACAAGTGTGTGTGTTTTCTGAAATCTTCATCGTTTTATACAGTATTTCTCTTAAATTTTACACGTTCCGGAGACCCCAGTTGCAATATAAGATTCATAAACAACGTCAATATTTTTCGTTATGTAATTTTGGCTTCTCTCCTCAATTCCATTCAACATTTATTTGAATGCGTCCTTCTCCGGTAACATTATTTTCCTTCTTCTTTGAACGAGATGATGGCGCTAAGAATAAAAACAATAATAACATTTTTGATAATGCAAGGAAAGATCTTCTCTTGGTTTTAAGAAAACTTGTTGGAAGAACACCGAAGCGAGAGTCATCGTCAAAAGTGGCAAGAAAAGCAAGAATTGTTTTTCCAAGACGTGCCATTAGAGTAATCGTGAATGAAAAAACAACTACGTTCACGGATTTTTTTTCCTTTTCGTGTTTCTTCGAAGAGAAACAGGATAGAGATGAAGTAACAAAAATGTCTGCTTAAAAGCCCTTCGTTTTAGACAGAATAGACGTACATTTTCTCCCTGCTTTCTTCAAACGACGATGCATGTGTAACAACCAAAATAAAGTTATGGCTTCGTCCGATTTCATGCATAAATGTAATTTCGGTTCTTTCATCCGCCTCTAGCAAAATGTTTCTTTTACACGAAAAAAAACTAAAACCACAAGGAATGAGATTCGCGATTTACAGAAGTATCAATGATGGATTTACCAGCATCACAAAAATGTAGTGCTACTAATGTACTCGTCCTGCTACACAACTGCTGGCCCCTCACGTAAAATACGAATATCATGAGAGCCATGCTTTTGCATTAGTTTTCTGTGCTTGTACTACCAATATGGAGATGTAAGATTAAGATTCACGCGGGGTTTACATACTTTCTTCCATCGTATGTTCATTATTAGCTTTGTGAGATATGGTATGATTTATATAAAAAATGCTTATTTATTAGCAATTGGAAGTAATTATTTATTTCTGTCAGATAATCCTTTACATGTCGAAGTTTGCTACTTTTCTCAAGTTCTGCTTGGAATATGAATACACTTGCCAATTGTAATACGAAACATGGTACATACATTTTATTCTTAGATATGTTAAGGTGTAAATGATCTGATACATTTAGGAAGAAATCCTTTACATACATGCAAAAAACAAAAGGGAATTTCCTACGGATCATACGGGTTTATTTTGTGCAGCACATCTGGAGTCTTTACACATGTGGCACATTATCTTAATCATTGGCGAGCAGAAGTTTTCTTGGCATTATTTTTGTAAATCTATAGCGTAATCGATTTTTAGAGTAAAAGTATCAAGTTGCTTTGACTTTCCACATTGCGGTTTATGAGTCAGCATAGAAATCCTTCCCAGGAAAAGTTCAGAGAAAGGAAAAAGATGGACCATTAACCCGATTTTTCAAGCGTATAATGCATGTAGACGTAGACATAGGTGGATATATTCGTATCTGCACAGCAAGAGTTGAAAAAAATGGCATGGGTACATCACCATGCAACTGTAATCTTGGGTACATACACTGAATACGTTCACTAATTTCGTTCACCCCATGTAGAACCTCCCATTCTCTAAATGATAATAAGGATAATAATCCATTTTTCTGGAAATAGCATTTCATAGTTCAACGCTTGCGGTTCCACGATGAGTACAATGTGGTTGCACTTGTCGTGCTCGATAAAGTGCCTATTCAGGCTTAGTTGTAATTTCATGCAGATGGTAAAGATATCTCGGGTATCTAAAACTTAAACGGACACGACAAGGCGTTGCTAATGACGTAAAATGGAAACATATATATGTACTACTGTTCTTGTACAGATCTTTCCATAAAGTCAGTGAAAAATCTAAAATGATAATGGTTAGATATCTGGAAATAATACGAACATAATGAACTTATCATGATATATTGAGAACTTTTGTTGTATTTCGTTATAAAAGTGTATCATTTTAATCTCTGTCGTGTGATAATCAAACCGGATCTCTGTAATTTCCTTATAATTACTAGTCTACAAGTATGTTAGACACATGTTGTCTTTCCTTTCTGTCAATTTCCTATAAAAGTGATTGCTACATGACGTTAAGTCCCTCCTGATGGGCATCAAAAATGTATCGGGTCAAGCCAAATTAATTATATGGAGGACAAGACCAGGATAAATCTACTTATCTAGGCTGTCAGATGAAATATAAATCACAGTTTCCCAAAAAATCGAATATTTCCTGTATGTTATTTAAAATTTAGTATAATGTTGAATCACGTTGTCATAATGCTGCATTCCTGTGTTTGATTTGGTTTAATTTACATTTTTATATTGTTCCTTGTGATGCAAATACTAATTGGAAACGACACTACGGTAATATTGAAAAATAAGTGTAGCTGTCTGTCAGTTTGGATAATAATGATATAGAATGAAAAATAACAATATTGTTCTTGTTCGTGCTCTTGAGCATGCATTCATCCAGCAAGATTGAATATTTACATAAGTCACATCAGCTTACACTTACAGCTAGAAATACTGTGACTTAAAGCTTCTCGACGCATATTAATGCCTGATGTACTTTACATATGGTGAATATATTTTGAAGATGTGAAAGTCATTGAGTAAAGGACAACTTAAAGTCAGCAGTTGCGAGGAGTAGGTTAACGTAAATATGCTGTACGAAAATGCCCATAAGAGTTCACAACCATTCCTTCTGAGTTTGTAGAGGTTTTCCCCTCCGGTGGACTACGGTTAGAGGAACTGAGGTGCAAATAAATAATAATGATGGTTGTAATATTAATAATAGTAATAATAATAACAATAATAATAATGAGACGCATAATGATGTATGTAGGCTTTTATTAGGAAGTCAGATTTTTCTTCATGTCGCTGTCTCGTTGTACCCAAGTCACATTCATTTTGGAAGATGGAAAACAACAGGAAAAGGGAAACGGATGTTTGGGATTAGGATTTCACTATTACCAAACTTCCGCCTACTTTCCGTCTAATAATGGTAGCTACCAGCAAGCAGGTCAAATTAGGATAACGAAGTAGACAAACGAGAAAGTACAGGACGTAGCAGACTTACTTGTGTGTAAACTGTAAGTAACTGTAAACGTATGGAAAGCATTTTTATATACAAACGCAGAACTGCTCGCCATGCCAGGATGTAATAGGTATCTCGTCAGGGACGGTAATCAAGCATCGGTGCATACATATGAAAGTGCGAAGCTTTTATTAATAGAATCCGCTCGCTCGCTTCTCCGCTCTACTCATCCCCCAAACTGCGTCATGTTGTTTTCCTCTCGGCTTGATTCTATTTTACTTTTGCAGAGTGTCTTAAATGCCAGGAAGATAAGCGCGAAGCGAGAAAAACCTGAGTTGCCTATATGTAGCCTCGTTACTGGTGAGACTTCTCATTTGGAAATACAATACGGGAAAATGAAGAAAAGGAAACGTGGGAATGATAAAGGGAAGCAAGTTATGTGGAAATATGGTGGGTCTTGCGTCTTTGTTGTAGAAGCCCCCCGTTTCCACCCCTTCATCCAACACTAGTGGTGTAGGACAAACCGTTTTTCCGCTTGCAGTTTTTTATGAGCATAATCAGTGCTGGCACCATTTAGATAGTAGGGTCTAATGAAACGGTTGAAACCTACTGGGCAAATATTACAATTTTCCCGGAAACTTGCCAAGAAAGTATAAAAAATCTTACACAGAATTTCCTTCGCCGCGACTTTGCGGGAAATAAATTGTAAAAAGAGCGATATACTTTCCTGAATTAGTTAGTTAACCTCCGGCATCTTTCTCTCTCTCTCTCTACACTCTTTCTCTTTAGAAACGACGATATTATAGGTAGAATAAGCAGAGTTGAAATAATAAGTATATTAACTGGAAAAGGGGATTACAAGCGTGGATTTCTCCTTGACTCTATAAAAATGATGAGCTGTTGACACGATAAAAAAGGGCGCATATATATATAAATATCCATGTACTCTCGTTATCATCATCCTGAGGAAGTGGAAAGAGCACTTTGAGTATCATTATGATCCACACCACATTCTACACACTTTACTTTCATATCGTCGTTATTTTTATCTTTGCCGCAGCACCCGCCACAGCTTACTTAAGATAAGGAAAATATGTAGCAACGCGCATATAATTTATCAGCACTTCTCTTGAACTGCTATTTCCCTGGCAGGTATCGTTTATCAAGTTGATGTACTTTCTTTTCTATTAAGGCAGCGCGCCGCGTTGCTCCAAGCAAAACAGGCTTTTTCGAGGGGTAAAATACACAAACGGGAGAGAATACCAAGGTTTTTTATTCTTCACACCTAAGATGTTTCCTGGGAGATAAATTCAAATTCTTCCCAGCTCAAGTTGATTCGAGTTTTTGGCGAGTCTCAGATGCACGTTTCAACAAGTAGGCAAATTTTTTGGAGGACACATTAAATTTCTTTTTTATTTTGTGTTTGTTGCTGCTAAGTGTATATTCCATTTTTCTCGCTTATTTTTTCTTTCAGTTCAACGCCATTATTGCCTTTATTATTAGCATTAATATTGAAACTCCAGTAATAATAAGGCGTACTAATAATGGAGAAAGGCATAAGTGCTCTAACAGGTATTCACATAGGCGGGTTTTCATTGATAATACTGCATGTATGGCATAGTGGGATAAAAGGCAGTATTTTTCTTTGTGTGCTCAAAAAACTAAAAACATTTTCTCTCTCTTGGACTTCCAACTATCTCTTGACAAAGTGAAAATGAACTCTTTTACTAACTCCCCTTATCCGGTATTTTCTCTTTTTCTATTCTATGCTTTCTACCCTAATTCTTTCCCTGTTTCCTTTGTAATGGAGCACAGGAATGCAGTATGAATGGAACGTGAGTGGTGAAAGTGAAATCTTGCCTCTCTCACAACCAGGGAGTTTGTTCATGAAAAAGTGAAAGAACAAAAGCGGGTTACATCGAAGAATGACTATTAGTAACTTATAAAGAGATTCAATATACTTTTGTGCTGTGTAAAAAGTACACATGCGGCTATCCAACAGACGCACCAACCATAGAACCTACCGACATCATCAGCAGCAAAATCATCGTCATCATTACAAAACAGAGAACACGAAGAAAGGACGAGCTTATGGGTTGGTGGCTGTTGGTTTGGTCTCTTTTATTTTGCAATATTCACACAGTCCTTGCCGATTTGTACAGGAATTCTCTACAGGAAAATAGTGAGCGTTAGGAGTGCCTTTTCCCAGAGACCAAAAAGCTCCCCGACAACATATAAGCGTACCTCAAATCTTGTATCCAAGCGCCTATTTTGTGTCTCACTTTCATTTTCAGCAGTAGACAGGATTTGAGAATGGGAATGAGAAAAAAAGGGGCTAGTTCACAAAGCTTCTGTTGTAATGCTACTACTATTGCAGTTACACCGATGCTCTCTTGCTTTTGCCGTATTTTTTGCATTCTCAGATTTTCTTTCCTTCGACTCCATTCAACAAGGTAGTTTATTTCAAAAGCCAGTGATGTTTGGGGAATACGCTACTACTCTAGAGAGAAAGGAAGAACTGAAGAAAGTCTCTATTTACAGTGCACGGCCATACGGAAAAATGTAAAAAGAAGAAAAATAACAAAGAATAGTATACTAGAAAAAAGGAGGAAAGAGAGAACGAAGGGTAGAAAAAATAGTCAAGTAACCGCCTGGCTGAAATGCGACTAGTAGTAAGTAACCGTCGTCGTCGTTTTCTTCTGTACAGCAAGCACCGTTGTAGTTGCAGTAAAGGCAACAACAAAAATGGAGTAAACAATATAAACGAACAAAAATGGACTCAAGCTAAGCTTCTTTTCTGGGGAGCAGGAGCATAAAGTATGAATCTACTTTGAGAAACTTAATATTTTACGTACTCCGACAGGTATGTGAGTTGTGTAAGTGGTATATATGGAGTACAAGAACAATTTTTGATTCTACCCGTTCTCCTCTCTGGAATTTTTTTCTTTGGAAAATAAAAAGCCTATTCTGCTGACATGATAAAGGATACTACAGCTTGGAATGGGGCAAACTTTTCAACTTAGTTCTCCCTCTCTCTTTCTCCTTCCCCACGCCTATCCTCTATGTCCCATATCATCTTTATAATTTATAAGCTGTAAAAACTTTTCCTATCTGAGAAATTGCCACCGTTTTTGAAATGACGGGCGTTTGTGGAAATATTTTCAATGAGCAATTATCCTCATTATTCGAAATTAGAAAACAAAGTTTGAATTGATACGATGATTACTACCAGGGTAGTATACATTAAACTGTTATTTTCTTTCACTGGAACGTCAAGCCATTAGTAAATTTGTAACGACTGGAAAAAGATTTTCGTTTATCGAATGGCCTAGTTAAAAGCGGTTCTTGATGTAGCCTTATTGTTAGTAGTACCCTATCCTACTAATGGCCCCACCAGTTTATCTATGCTTTCTCATTGTTCTAAGGCAAAAAGCTATAGATTTTTTTCAAGCATTGTAGCGCATGCATGCAAATTAAACTTTTCTCGTAGCAAAAGACGGTTATATTTTGGGAGGTAGTAGCATTTGGGTAAAACTATTGGTTGCTTTCACTTTCATCCGAGGGAAAGTGCTTATTAATAATGCAAAAAGTCATTTAAATAAAATGAAAGGGGCTAAAAAGAATGAAGACGAGACATGTGAATTGGGAGTGACAAGTGATGGCGCAACCAAAATCCACCCAAACCAACGCTTACTACCAAACGACCAACACCCTTCTGTAAAAATGGATAAAGGAATTTATGCGCATATCCCAAGTATGTAGAAAGAAAGTATATGTATATGCGACTAGCATAGCTAAGTATATAATCCTTAAAACATCAAACAATACAGGGAATTATCTTAGAAAAATATTTGTCAGGGCAGCTCTACGAAGCACACTAGCTGCACAGGTAGTGGCAGTGTCAGTACGATAGTGAAATTTAGTTGGTTGTTTGTTATGTGAAAATTGACGCTAATGTGTCTTAACTTTTGGATGTGCTTGACACAAACAGAACTGCTGCACCTGTGGATGGGAAAAGCATATTATAAAAGAGCTTACAGCTGTATAGGAAGAGAAATCAACTTGCTAGAATGCACCTGTGCACATATAACTACTATCTATTGTTCTTGCTAGGAATGTCTTTCTTCTAAACAGGTTTGCTATTCCGATTCTATGTGTTTTGGGATAGACAGAAACTGTTCAGTAGGGAGGAAGGCATGTTGTCGAAATATTTCTAGATAACGCTGACATCGTCAATGTATACAATGGGGGCATCGACGATCTAGTCTTCTATCTGGGGAATTTGTTTGACGGCAACAAGAACGCTGTAGGTAACAAGTAAAAGCGAAAAGAGTATCTGAGCGAGTACTTTGCAAATTGAACACGGCTAACAAATACTTTTGTTGCAGGCATTTTCCTCATCCGCTTATTGCGGAAAAATAGGAAGAACTTGCGTAAAAGTACAGGCATAAACCGCATTTTCTTAAAATGTATGAAAATTGTATATTCCCGGCAGCTCCCCAAACATTGTTCCAGAATGTGTTATGTTTTGACACATTACGGTAATCTAATCACAAAGAAAGTTGTCAGGAAAACGAAAGACGCTGTCACGAAGAGAAATTTTTTTTATTGTGTGAATAGTAGTACACGTATGTCTACTTAGCAGTCCATCCAGTGCTGTCACGTCCCTTTGGAAGTATTTATTTTAATCATCGACAGAAATAGGAAACCACTTTTTGTTGGCTTTTACCGCGTTATTACGCTGTACACAAATTATTACATATTGTAGGATGTCCTCCCCTCTTGGTGTGACTTGCAACCAGACACGGAGGAATTTTCATTTGGACAGGCTGTTTTTATTTCATTTAAAATGTACAGTGCGAAATTCTGGTCACAATAGTCCGAGGAGTATTCTCATAAAATGTCACGATGTAGGTATGAAACATTGAAATATTTAGGGAAAATTGCATGCTCATTTGCGTAAATGGATTTAAACAACAACCATGATAGCCATGCCGTCATTTTCCTGTCATGTAAGCTCTTTCAACTTTTGACGATGGTGACGACTATACGACGGAAGTTTTCGCGTTTGTTCATGTTTTTCACTTTTCCCCTCTTGAGATAACTTGAAAGACACTTGAAATAGCGAAAATGGCAAAATGCCTTTCTCTCATACCTTTCCACATTCTTCCTGTTTCCTCCACGGAAAAGTTTGTTTGTTTAGCCGATGAATGCTAGCATGGGGCTCTATTTGCAAAAGGAACGACAAAAAGTAAAATGGCAGCAACATTATGATAATGGCATTGGTTTGACGGCAAAAGTTGAGAAGGAAAACATTCCAATATTAAGCTCAGGTTGTAAGTGGTAGTGCTGTTGTGAAGAGGTCAAAACAGAATGCTTTTTTAAATAAAAAAACGAGTTCTTTATTGCTTTTAAATGTGATGCTTTAAAGGAACCTCGAGAATCAAGTAGCAGAGTTTCAGTTTTTTTTTCATTTCCCCCTTTTCCCATCAGTCGTAATAACCCGTAACTTAAAGATGTGCAACCATGGCACTCGTTTTTATCGCCCATAAAGGTAACTTCGCAACAATTATTGTGGTCGTACTGAATATTTTAATTTCGTCTTTTGTTATGTGCTTTCTACATGCGTCACGAATCAGTAGTATGAATGGGTATACAAACAGGGGGGAAACGTAAATAGACACTGTATTGCCAAAAGGAAAAGGTGGGGGCACGAGAACAAATTTTTTCGCTTCTTGTTATCCTCTTCTCACTAAAGAACCTTGTATTGTTGCATTATTTTATTATTATTAGTTACGCCACCATGACTATGACGTTTTGTGTACAAGTCTAAGTAAGTAGTAGGATGATGAAAAAGGCAAAAGCAAATAAAGTTTTCAAGTTTTTGTGGGGACGACTGTTGCCAGAAGCACTTCACATTCCTCCTCTCTCTCTCCGTGAAGCATTTTCTGTTTTTCTTGGAGAGAAGGCATACAAACGTGAAATATGAAGCTTGAGGTTAATGTTTATTGCGGTAGGAGAAATATATAGAAATGTGAAGGTTTTGGAAATATGATGTGGCAGTGTAAGTAGACAGTATAGTATGTTGCAAGGTATATGCAGAGAGGTAAAACCTTTTTATTGTATTCTTTTACAGTTGTTGTGTTCTGAGGCATAAAGCAGACAAATAGAAGGAAGAGGTTGACAGGAGAGCAGGAGTTACTGAAATGGGAAATTATATGCCTATGTAATAATACCCTGAAGTTATGACTGCTTTTTTTCTCCTCAGAGAGGGAAACTATGGTAAACACATTAGAAATATTAAAATAAAACAGTTTCTAGAGATATTTACGTTGGAAGATGAGATGATAAAAAGTAGAGAAAAAGTCATTTATTTCGGGTCTCCTAAATGAACGTTTCACTGGATAGGTGGATGAAAAAATTGACTTTCCCTTGAAGCGAGTTGTGTATTTGGTTTATGACGGGGAGAGAGAGACATGGAGCGACGAGGCGGGAAAATAAATTGCAAATATAAATGGAAGACGAGTTAACTTTTATTAGAAAAAAGGCTCGTTTCGTCGTCACATCAGTTTATCTAAATGGGCCGCTCGTTACGTACGATAGCGTTATTTTATTCACATTTGTAGAAGGGAAAAAAGTTCTTGTTCCTGTTGTTGTTTCTGTTATCTTTTACAGACTGTTGAAAACTTTTTTTTTCTAACAGCTGCCATGCATGAATTGAAGTACCTACTTTAGGACGTGTGCAAGTCGGGGGGTTAGGGTTGATGCTGATAAAGTTACTGGACAGTTGGCGTGAGTCGAGATAGTAAGCAAAGTAGACATTGCTGTGAGAGGAATTTTTCTTCGGGTGAATTTACTTCATTTAGTAGATTTTCAGGAGGATGTGGGCCGTTGCCAGCGTAAAAAAACCACAATGATGAACGCTGGTACGTAAACGCTATATATGGTAGAGTCTTTATACGCTCTATATAGCATCCTTTTACCTTTCTACAGCCCTGTTGGCACGAAAATAAAACGTAGCAGAAGTAGATGAAAACAAAGAAGTTGTCGAGAAGATGAAGAAACCAAAACCACACAAAATCTTTATCCTGATCTGATGAGGATTACACGGTGATGGTGAGCAGCAGTCACAGTATAAGCCATGTTTGTTGGAAATCCCCACATGAACTCCGGCAGAGATAGAGGCAGCATATTAATGTGCAGGGGAAACGAAAAGGAGCACATACATACATATACTATACATAACCGTAAATATATTTTATTATTCCAATGACGAACAGAAAAACATTTGGGAGGGTAACGTGCTGTACATTTAATGAATCGAGCTACCTTAAAATTTCCGTTTGTACACAACACACCATTTTTGTATTTCGCTTACACTGTCATTCCAGTAAATACAAAGATTATGTACCTGCCTGCATGACTGGCATAACATATCTTTTGCTCTTCTCTCGTCGTGGTGGTGACATTAAGTATAAAAATGAAAACTGATGATGATGAGGTGAGCTATCAGGGACAATACTTTTGTCGGGTAGTTTTATGACTTTATACGGCGACTTGGTTTAAAAGAAATAGTACACTTTTCCTTTTCGTTTTTATTGGTTGTTGGAATCCGCTTTTGTAAATGTGATGTTGATGACATAGCCCACACACCAGTAATAGTGTGTAGAATCGCCTTGATGAAAGAAACAGCTTGTATTTTTCTGTCTTACAGTATACAAAAATCCTGTTATTGCTTTTCGCCCATCCGAAGCGCTGGAAAGAGTTTAAGAGTTTTTTTGATGGATTCTTTTTAATGCTCTTAAATTTTCCCTTTTAGTCTGACCATGAAAAAGTCGAAAAAGCAGAAAAAGAGAAGAAAAAAGGAGAAAGTCCTTGTCAAATAATAACTAACGTACTATACAAGTGCATATATAGAAAGGAACATTTAGCTTTTGATTCGTATGCCACCACACCAGTGAAACAAAAACATCGTTTATAAAGCATAAAATCTGTGCCGTTCATAACCATCCAGACTGGAATAACAGACGCTATAAAACTCAAAATGTTCCTGTTACTGCTGTTACTCTTGCAGCGAGAGCATGAATATAAAAATTTATTAACATTTGATGTTCTTTCATTTTTAAAGCGTTATAAAAGCGGGTATAATCCCTCTTTTCCGGCGAAACATACTGTCCTTGGAACCTGTGTCCTGCAAACTTTACTAGTAGACACTCAGATGCATGCACCAGAATGCTAATATGACTAAAATTTATACGATCGATTTAAATTCTACCCAGATTATATAATCCGCCAATTTCCTCAACCGACCTCCTCCCTTTCTCGTGTAGTCAATACCATCACCATCTTGCTACTGCCAACTGCCAACAGCAGTTATTCTTCGCCTTTCTATGCTGCAGTCTGTCTCTTTTTTGCGTGATGGTGAAAGAATTTAAGTAATGCCAAATGAGCTTTTATATTCTTAATGACAAAGACAAGCGTACACAAATGGAGTCAGACAGGCGAAAGAATGGCTGTCTGTAATACTCATTTTTCTGTCGGTTGTCTATGTGTTTTCTGGCTCATTTCCCTCCTCAGTCATGAAGTTTGAGTGGCTTTTAAAATTCCACGTTTCCCTCTCGTATGGTCCATCTGTTTAAGAAGAAAATAAGCCACAGCATGTATGTTGTGACGGTGATGACGTATAAGGACCAGGGCATATACAGTTATAGGGGTGTCTGTAAGGACAAAGGTGCGCGTTATTTTTCTGCCAAACGGTTTCGTGTCATGTCTCCGTTAATAACTCGGGAATCATCTTTTTTATTCATCATAAACGATTACAGCAGAAAAAAGGGAGTCATCCATCGTGGTCGTGTGTTTGAGAGAAAGGCAGAGATAAAGATGGGAGTGGTGATTATCTACATGAAGACTTAGTGCTGACGAATCTTAACATATTTGGAACGGAAGAAGGTCCTTGTAAAGATTACACTTCCAAAAAAGCTAGAAACAACTACCCAGAGAGAAAAAAAACTTTTAGCCAAAAGGAAGGAAAGAAAAGTGACGAGACGAGAAAAGAAATAACTGCTGCGTTTTTATAAATGTAACTTAAGTTACGTAAGGGAACCGAGAAGAAAAAATGAGCGAAAAACTTTCTTTCAACCACCAACCACTCCCCCTTTTCCTACCGCTTTTTCCACCGTTCTAGCCGAAAAGTAAAAAGGAAACTGTACTGAAGAAAACACATGAGAACTTATTTATGGGGAAAATTTGCCAATGTGAGAAGGGAGAAAGAAAACCGTCTTTCTGTTACAGTTACACCCAACGTCAAAATCTGATCGTATTATATGTATGTATGATTATATATGACTCTTCTGCCATTATTTTGTGACTAAAAGTCATATGTGGCTTTTAGACTTCTTGTCAACTTTTGCGGTAGTCTATTGAAACGACGTGCGAGAGAAAATGAATGTGTTCCTGAACAAAAAAATCACGCGGTTCTTGAAACGTAGTGTTCTACATATTATCGCGTATCACATATTTCCCTTCAGTGCGTTTTTAAATTTTCTCTGCTGTTCGTGGTTTGTGGTCGTGGTGGTGTTAAAAGCAGATACGGCGGAAGTCTGGAAAAATGGATGGCCAGTCTCTTGTGCAAGAAATATAGCCGATGTAGAAGCGCACCTTGTCTCCTTTTTTTCGTATGTTGGCGTATATTTTGCATTTACTGCCAGATGGGGATTGTAATGGCTTGCTATATTCAACTGACCTTGAATAAAACCGAACTGCTATATGTAGGACACAAGGATTTAAACAGGATGGACGAAAGTCTAAAGGAGATGTCGCTCCGGAAATACGCTTGGTGAGGCAAATCAGAAGTGAAATTATGAGCGCCAGTTAAATCGTTTGGAGTAAGCTTGCTGCACACAAACTGGTGTCGTAAACTTCACCGACTTGGCTTAGTTTCGGTTTCGGCACGAAACATTTGTGTAGATAACAATGTGACTATTTGTATGTAACGTTAGCTACCGTCCTGTGAACTAGTTCTGTTATTAGCATAATAGTAATTTCTGTCGTCAAACTATCTTTGTCTATTAATGCAATTCTAATACGGGTATTCTACTCACACACACGTGGTGCGACCTGAAGTTGTGTGGCTGGGAATTGGTCGCTGAAAACACAGTGCAACTAATGAAACTCGCGTCTCACAATCAGCAGAGCTACTAGCTCAGCCAACGAATCAAAAGCATGTAGAAAGGTACAAAAACGTTTAGTTAAATAGATGGCAAGAGAGGATATGGGAATTTATAGATCTACCAAGTCAAATACTAATGGCTTTAACTAGAACAATGTGCCATGACGAACATGTCATAAAGTTTGAGATATTTGTCATTCATTCCTTCTCACATACTAATGTAATATATGTCTAGTTTTTCAACAACGCATAAAAACTGTTATAGATATAAAATATTTATCTCTAAAATGAATTTTGCATAAAATACATCGCATCATAAAGTTAAAAGGCTCCCGGCTCCCTCGTTACTGTAACTTTGTTGGTGGGGAAAACTTTACAGTTATCAATGTTCCACTAGATGGAACAAACGTGACAGAGGTCACATATATTGTTAAAAAATTTACAAGTTGTCAAATGTGCCTTGGCGTGTGCCAACCTTATGCTGTCATGTCAAAAACGCCGCATAGGTCAGAATCAGGGCACGGATATTGATTTTGTTCTTTTCTGAAGTTGCTGGACACTTTTAGGTACTTTCTCCTACAACCAATCCGGGGCAAAGTGTATCACTGGGTTGGATACACAAGACAGACGGACATACAGCCATGCAATCATTGAATCTTTGACTACCATATTGAGCCTTTCTTCTCGTTTTTTCTCGCTTTTTATGTCGTAATTTTTATTCGTTTTTTCGCGTATAATGTACAAACACACACACGTTGCCAACATTTTACCAGATTAACCTTTTCACATTGCTCAGAGTGAGTTTCTTTTATCTCACTTTCGGGATGTATACTTTGGAATGACTTGAACAGAAGCATCAGGAGTCTTAAGCCCACCGTCTGTCAGCAGCGCTATCGTTTTTTTGTGTGTATTATGTCAGAGGCTTCACTCAGCGTACACACTACGCCTTTTATGAATTTTTCATAGAAAATCAACATTTTATAATTGTACTTGTCCTCCTCCCATCCTCTTAAAAGTGTGAGGAAGCAAAAGTAACAAAGCACAAAAGATAATAGGGAAAAACTATATTAGGCAGAGAACACAATATACACCACTGAAGCAGAAGTGGTTTTTATTCAGCGTGAAATGGGAAGAATGCGAGACAAAAAAAGGCGAAGCTCTTACATAACCAAAGAAAGGGCTGTCAAGTGATAATATTGAGTAACCATTCCTGCAAAATCTAGCACACTAGGTACATATACAGACACATACTGTCTTTTCTCTTTCTTTCTGACTACCTACATATCGCGAATTGGAGAAAGCAAACAGCTTTCACCTTTGCAGCAAACAGTATCCATTTTTTATCTTATATTTACTTTTAAAGCAAAAAGTGTAACACTACACACCTTCAAAGCCTGACGTTGTGTGTAGACTTTTATTTTAACGAAATGAATATCCCTGTCCCAACTCATGTGTGGAGGTTTATATTCATTTTATTTTTTTCTGGATTATATTACGATAGCGTTACATTCTATTATTATTATTGTACACCACGCTCATCCATCTGTTTTGGCAGAGGTGGTGGGACTGGTGATGGTGAGGAGGAACCTTTTTGCTTCATTTATTTTCTTTCTCTCAGCTCTTCTGTCTATTCATTTTATCCTAACAAGCATTTTACTATTACACAAAATTGAACATTGCCCTGTCTACATTATATGTGTAGCCCAGCTTACACTTTGATAGGGTGGTTTGTTGTTGCTGGAGTTGTTGGTGTATGGTTTTAACCGGTCTTCCTCTTTCTCTCTCTCTCTCTCTTGCACTCTTTCTCTGATAAAACCTCTCTGCTTCTTGTTTCCTCTCTATCCATCCAACTCGCAAACCGGGCTAGCTCTTGGGCTCAACAAGATATATTACGTAAACTCCTTCTCTGGCACTTCTTCTCCTACGAAACAAATGTTGTGTTCACTGCCAACACACTTCAAGTCGTCCGCGAAAGAAAAAGTAGAGAAATGGTAGCAAGTTTGTCTTTGTGTGTTTGTATGTATATGTGTAACTGGATTTGCTTCATCGTTGTTGTCGACGTCGTCGTCGTCGTGGTGTGCAGGTTTTTCGCGTGTAGAAACCGCTACCAGTACAACATACATACGTAATATATATTTAGTCGTCTGATTTTCCGCGTCTTGCCTGGTTGTCCTCCCACTTTAGAAAACAACCAACTTATTGCCGCTGTTGTCCTGAAGCCGTCGTCATTTCTACTTTCCCAGCGTCACCGCCATCAACAATATTGATACTGCTACCACCACCGCGGTCCCATTGTTATTGCTGAAGATGAATTCCTGTTTTACCCAGCGGTAGTACTTATTTTGATAAAGACAAATTCGTGAGTTGCGGAAATATTACCTTACACCTTGTTGTTTCTGCGGTTTTGTTAGCGTTGTAAAATGTTGAAGTAGATTTCTGCAGAGAGCTTCCAGGAACATAAATTTTTTAAATTGGATCAGCAGTTGACTACTACTGTCCTGTTTGATCGTCGAGTGTTTACCGTGTCCAGTACACTAAGAATTTTGTTGAGGACTTCTGTAACATTCATTGCAACACTGCCGATAATAAATTCTCTCTTTTTGCATTTGCGATTTGACTATTTGAGTGTACCTTGGTTCCAGTTTAAAACGAGTCGCGCATCTGTAGAGAAAGATTTACAAACAATGTGTATTATTCCAGAACGCCATATAACAGACAGGTGGGGGATTTAACTAATCTATATTCCCTTCTTTCCCCCATGATATCATCCACGAGAGATTGCTATCATTCAAGTTGCTTTTTATCCTAAATTTTATCCCGGTTCTCCGGTGTCAGGTTTGCCTAGTCTTATTCTACATTCCCACTTGTTATGGAATTATATGTACCTGTGTGTCTCAATAAAAAAGGTACATCTGCCAGCCAACTAACATAAAAAAATCTTTCGCTTCGTACAATCTGCACAGGAGATAATTTCTTGGCTTGAGGAAATTCCCATTTCCAGTCTCGTGCTGCTTCCAACTTACAATTATTACTGTTATTATTCTCACTGCCACTGCCACCTCTTCTACCACGACGACGACAACGGCAGGAAAGTCACTACTTCTAACGTTTACCGCAGGCCAAATTATTGAATACCTAACCTTAACATACCAAGCACACACGAACATTACAGCGAAACTATTCATCCGGAGGAGGACGCACGATCTACTACCGCCACCACTGCTATTCCCAGTATTCTACTGTCAAGCCATTTCCCCGTTTCTGCGTTGGCTATGTGGGAAAATAATAAGAGCGCACAATTTCCGTAATGAGTGTTCCAGTGCTAAATGGAACGGCGGGCGAGAGAAAGGGAAGAGAGGTTTCTGGTATCACAAGTTGTTCCAGAAGTAGTAGCTTCATGAATGCAACGCACAACTACTATCACCTTTGCTGCTGAAGCAGTCACATCGCATTTTTTTGTCCTCCTCTGGTTGCTTTAATACTTACAGAGCATAGAGGGATGTAAATTAATTTCGTAGACGTACATCGGCCACATAGTAGCGAGAAGAATATACTATTAATGATAATCAGAGTGGTGTTGGTGTTTCATTTCACACAGAAAACGGAAAAAAAAGTTGAGTTGCAGTTGCTTTGTCGTGCTCCATGAACAACTTTTTTGTGTTGACCTGAAGATAAAAGAGAAATGGAATGTCACCTAGGAAAGTGCCTCGGGAATAGTGAACTGGATGGGGGGACAGAAAAGCGAAAGTTCCACACATAGAAGAAGAAGGTTCTTATTGATTAGTTTAGGGAACGAGGATATATACAAAGAGCTGTGGCTTTCAATGAACGACAGTTGGACAGTTTCGGAGACATCCAAATTTTCTGAGGTTGCGAATACTAAACGGGTCTTTTATGTCCAAAGTCTGGACATTGTTGTGTACTGAGGAGAAAACTGTATTATAAGATTATATTAACTTTGTACAAGAAAAGGTTTAATTTCACGTCCAGATTGCTTGACTAATCCTTCAAGAAAAAAATTTATGGATTCCGCTCTCTGTCCTGTTTAGTCACCAGTCTTTGCATTTTCTGAGAAAAATGTGAATTCTGTGATGGTTTCAGAGAAAAGTAACATAAAACAATCATCCAGAACCACTGGGGCGGTATTATCATTATCGTGGTAAATACTGTGAAAAAAACGTAGCACACGCGGAGCCGTAAATACACGGGACATTAATCAGGGACGTGATTATTGCAATGCATGCATGCTGAAAAACAGAGCAACAGAGAAATAAAAAGGACGGTTCTAAAAAGAGAAAGCTGATGCTACCTTCCCACCACAGTAATAATTTTGTACATTGTTTTGTGATGAATGGTTAGTAAATTGGAACATCTGTTCTGTGTTGTATCGTTGTATGTGCTATCAGTACCAGTGCGACGCACAACTGGTCCTATTCCTGAAAGATGTGTGACACTACTGGTGCTGCTGCTCGTGATACCAAAAGTAGCCTTTTGTATTTTGCTTTTCTTCAACACTAAACACTATCTATGCTGTTTCCGAGTGGTTTTACACAGCAGATAGAGGAATTAGAAAAGAAAACGGCACTTGGAATAATATATTGTCACAACAGAATGGGAAAGTTTTTTCCCTTTTTGGTATAATTGCGCAAGTTTTTTTCTTCCATTGTGCACTGTCATTGGTATACTAAAATAATAATAATAAGTGGTAACAGACGTCAACGACTGAAAGTGGTGACATTATTCTTCACCTTTTGGTTTACTGCGAACTCGGCATGTTTTTCTGACTGCTGTTTTCCTCCTACTGTCTGCCTGGCTCCAATTTATTTTGCCACATCGTCCTATTACTGCAATCATTCCCGAGTCGACTGAGTGGTAACATCATCAATTTCATCAACATTAGAATTCCCTTCTATCTCTTGCTGTTCAGTCGACCATCTATGCTTTCTTGCTATATAACTCTTACGAGATATCAAAAGTGAAACATCAGTAGTCTTGACTGGCCCTAAGCGAAAAAGCAGCTCTACAAATACACCCAACCAAACAGCATTCGTCTACTTACTTCCTTTTTGCTTTCTCGATGTTGCTGTCGTCAGTCGAGTCGTCAACACTTTTTCAAGTATCAAAACAACTAAAGCTCCTAACAATTTGATGCTTCTTAACCAGTTCCCAGTGGCGGTGGTGGTGATACTTTTTGACTGTTTTATTCCCGGGGGCTTCTGTTCTCCAGAAAGTACTTTATGCTAGCCATCACAAACTAAAAAAATAAACAGAAACCACCGTTATTTGATCGGTAGCTGGTAAACAAGACAAACAAGTGGGCCCTGTATAGAAAAAATCAAAAGAAATCTACCATGAAAAAGTCTATTGAGAAGTGCTTGAACTTTCTCTTTATGAAAACAGAAAAAGTTGAAAGACACAAAGTGACAAAAAAATCACCGCGCGTTTTCATCCGAGCATCCCATAAATATATTAATAACGGTAGTCGTGAATCGCACAGTGTTTTTTGGTGTTGGTGTTCGCTTCACGTCGTAGCCGCGTATCAACGTTTAAAAATATATTAAATTAAATGAGTCTGACACGGACAGACGACTCCATTTTGAAAAATAACTTCAACGTGTGCTACTCTTATATATCATCTCTTATTTTAGTTCGTAGTGTAAACAAACTGACACTGAAAGGAAAAACACTCGAAATGAAAATGAAAGGACAGAAAACGTATTTTTGGACAAACCATGCGGTGGAATGAATAGAGATGATTTAATATACTGTTAATTACAATTTGCATAAAAGGAAAAGTAAATTCATTGATACTTTTCACCGTTCCATATCCCAATTTATGAGTGAATTCATTAGGACAGAAAAGGAGTAGTCGGGAGTGAAAATAATATCATTTCACAGCCTTCACAAGTTATTTGCACGTATTTGCATGGCCCTAACACTTTTACATTAAAAGCTAGTTACGAAACACGACGAATACGACAGAGAGACTGCTCTATTTGAATACGGGTTGCTGCTGTGGAAGCGTCTATTTATTATCTCGTATTCATAGAAAAACTTAATCAGTGTCAGTTTTCGTCCATATTCTACTTTTTTTCGTTTTCAGTCTTTTGTGACAGTAAGCGGCAACATAGCCAACGTCAGTCAGTTGACAATCTAATTTGCTTTTTCGTACCCGTCTTTTTTTCGGAACAAAAAAAGCGGTGAACATTCAGCGCTGTTGTGTATATAGTAAAAAAATCTCCCTTTGTAGTCATACATTGCATTTATTCAAGCTACATAATGCTATTAAGTTAGTTCACGTTCCGAAATACGGAAATTCCATTTAAAGACATACATCAGCATCGCACTTCAACGCCAAAACTAATTCTCTCTATTCACTGGCTACGACGGTATCTGTGTTAATGTTATCCCCGTAAAATATTCTTTCCCCCGGATTACATTACTTTAGCATAAATTTTCTTGAGTATATATAGAAAAATCTCGTCTGCTGTTCGGAATCTTCATTCTTTATCGATTTTCGGTAAAACAGAGGGAGAGAGAGACCTGTGATCTCTGTGTTTTAACAGCCATTCCATTCACGGCTTTTTCTCCGTGACTGATACAACTTTACTTAGAATACCTACAGAGTACATCCACATTATATGGTAGGGTTGGTTTGGTATTGGAATATATTTACGAAAAAGTAGGAGTAGAGTGATGTCCTGACATTTTATATTTTATCCTGCTTTGTCACGGAACGGAAACCTCGGAATTCACTTTGACTGCAACGTTGTGTCGTCGACTGGCAACATACGACGCAACAACAACACATAATACCCGTGTGGAAATGAGGTGGTAGTTCATACATCATCCCGTTGATACGGAGTTCTATCGTTTCTCCGTCTCAATGTTCGTTTGATTATGTTGACTTTGTTGATCCTATCACACTGGTGGAAACTACAACTATTGCAACTATTACAACTCCCGTCATCGGATCTATCCTCTTCTCCACTCCAAGTCGGTTGGAAAACAGAGCATCGACAACAGCAGCACGGTGTTCAGCAGTGTCAGCATCTCGTCGTTGCCATCATCATAATCATTATCCTATCAGCAAGAAGTGTGAAAATCATTATTCTCTCTCGTCTGCAAATTCGAGTTGCCCTCTTTCCGTCACGTCAACTTTGTTATCCTCAGCGAATCGACAGCAACGAAAGATAGTTGTAGTAACTGAGGCGAAAAACGTGGTAAGAAAAATGGAAGGGCATCAAAGACATCATCATCAACGAAGCATTCCTGTCCCTCCACCCCGACGAAAATCCCCCACCGTGGTGACGACAACCAGCAGCATTGAAGATAAAGATACAGTATCCCCAATGCCCAGCTGTTCGACTACCAGCTATTCCATTTCTAGTCACGGCTACCAATCTGGGGGTTATGGGGGTGAGTCAAGCGGAAATCGGAGGATAACAACAGAATTAAGAATAAGTCCTCCGATGATGCATTCTCAGTATGCTTCATGTAGCAGTCCAACATCTCCCACAATCATAACAACTCTCTCTCCTCAAAGTGACACGGGGGTGATTGTAACAACGAGAGCTAGCGGAGGGATGGGAGGAGGTGGGTTTGTTCAGAGTGGTCGGCCACTAATGCCATCGAAATCCTTGAAGCTTCATTCTACTCACCGGAGATCCAGTCAGTGCCGAAGATTCAGGAAACGGATGAAGGCACATAGGTTATTTCTCCTTTTAATCCGTTATTAGATAACTTTTTAGTCTCTCTGCTCCTTCTATCCATCTTCATACTTGGCTTAATTCCTTAATGACTACTCCATCAGTACCTTACCCTAGACAGAGGTGTACCTGTTTGCTGTATCGCTCCCAGCAAAACCACCAAATCGTATTTTCTGCTAATGAAAATTATTGCTTTGAGGCATATGCTGCTCTACTGATTTATTTATTTTTAGACGCTCTCCATTAAAGAAGCCAAATTACGCTTCAAACTATAACTGTACCTACCTAATCTCTACTTCATGGCCTAAGTAGTACAGGGGATGAAAAATTCAATATATTATATGTAATACTACGTTTACATATTAGATTACCCATTATAGAAAATATATCCCAAGTTATGTTAAATATTTCGAACGATCACCACAGATTTACCAGGTATCTTTCTAAATCAATGGGATGTCCTCATTCTCCCAGTATTGATCATGTCATGCATGCTTTTATCAGCTTTGTAGTTTGCGGTTGTATCTCCGTATGTAAGTTTCATATCCCTTGTACACAGGTTATTTCCTGTGTCATGTGTATCCAAATAAAATATTATGCAATATGGTAAGCATGACCAGGCAAACATCCTTCATCATGATTGAATTCGCTGTGACATTTTTCAATACTTTATTGTTTTCACTTTTAAGTGAAACAGCAGGTTTAAATCGTATCGCATTTTTGCATAATATTTTCGTCGTCGTCATTCGTTATTTCATTGTCGCCTGTAAAGAGAAACCGACAGGAGATGAATAAGCGTGTTCGGTTCCGCTCTGCCAAGTTTTGATGATGACGATTTTTTGGTACAATGTACTAGTCAACTTTATGCTGCATCAACTGAATTTATTATGATCGCAGGGAGTGTGTGTGGGTACTCTATCTTTCTGTTTTGTGAGAAAAAGGGCTCAGCAACAAATCAGTAGGCAGAAACAGACAGTGTGGTTTATTTTCACAAGATGTGGAAAAGTGAACATGAAATGTGTATTTATTATGTACATAAATATATGCATATTGATGCGAACTGGGCGAACTCCCTTTCCGTTCGTTGGTATTGTTGTGTACCTATGCATAACCATAACCATGACAGGTAGTATGTGAATGTGGCCATTTTGCTCCCCATTCCCCAGTATTCGACATTGTTCAGATGGGTGAATTTGTTCAAGGGTGCTGGCTTCCTCTCTTTGAAGCCCCGGCATTGTCTGCAAGATTGAAAGCCACCGTCAACATTTTGTGCTCAGTTCCTGTGGTGGTTAGTGGGTCGGGTGGATGGTATCTACATGTAGCCATGTATGCCCAGATTCCGCAGATGGTGGTCATGGTAGGGGGTTAACGATTGTTTGCTGCCAGTCTGTTGTAGAAAGTCTATTTTAAACAACGCTACATCCGGTTGGTAGGCAGAGAAGGAGATGGGGGACTAAATTGTGTGCAACCACCCTGCCGCCACCGTATATTTTATATATCGTTCTCTCACAACATACTATTTACTATTCACCTACTGCTCCTATAAACGTTCCATATTATTATAGAGGTGTCCTTGCACAAGTGTCTAGATGAAATCCCAGTAATGTTTAAAGTTTCATCATGCTGGTTTTGGTAGCAGTATCCTATCCTTATCTTTAGGATCGTTTACTTACTTTCCCTTGACAGGAGACTGTCCTTCTTGTGGACATTTCTCTTATACTTCTTTTAAACAAAAACGTGCTTCTGTAATAAACCAGTCTACATAACCACAACAGCCATTGTTTTATGAGTACAGCAGTATCATTTTCCCAGC
Organism: Callyntrura sp. NNG-2020; assembly: GCA_027744055.1. Taxonomy (NCBI): domain Eukaryota; kingdom Metazoa; phylum Arthropoda; class Collembola; order Entomobryomorpha; family Paronellidae; genus Callyntrura; species Callyntrura sp. NNG-2020. The sequence goes on from JAHZNE010001641.1 coordinate 27,953, forward strand.
GACTACTAAGATTTTGCCCCCACAACATAAAATCTCCTTTCAAATGATCTCCCATCAGACGAGTCTATCACGCCCTCCACCACAGCAGAAAATCTTTTAGTTGAAACGGCACTGCTCTTTTAGAAGATTACAAAGTACCACTCTACCCGGGTTATACTGTTTTACTACCACCAAATCCAATCGTACTCGCATGTGTGTCGCCAAAGTCATTTAGAAACACGTAAGAAAGATATAGCAATCGTGGGTGATGAGGTGTNGAAACGGCACTGCTCTTTTAGAAGATTACAAAGTACCACTCTACCCGGGTTATACTGTTTTACTACCACCAAATCCAATCGTACTCGCATGTGTGTCGCCAAAGTCATTTAGAAACACGTAAGAAAGATATAGCAATCGTGGGTGATGAGGTGTAAGTTAAAATGAAACGTCCTTTTAATGAGCTGCAGGCAATATAATTTATTTCTCAAGTAATCATACTGGGTATATCCATGTCTGCTCGAGAAAAAAACGTCATATGAATACTTTTATTACGCTTCCCTGTGGAAACTTGTTACGCTTAGGGAAACATCTCGGATATTTTTCGCATCCGTCTGAAAATTTGTGCTCCACGGGACTGTGATGGAAAAGATGGCAAGAAGAAATCCTCTCAAAATGATAGATGGTCGCCTACAACACTCTGTCACCCGAGAGCAAAAAAACATCATTTACTTTTTCTCTTATTTCCGTGTAACTATATAATATAATGCAATGGAAAGATAGTAGTGTTATTATAACTTTCTTGTAAGAGAGAACGAAAGGAAGAGACAAGGGTATATAGTTTCGCCTTCAAAGGCGTGTATTTTTTAGTCTTTGCTCATCTTATTATAACCTCAACTTTTTGTCCTGGTTATACAAATATTGGCATTTTAGCATAGAAAAGGACGAAACTCCATTTGGTAGCGCAACAACACACCACCATTCTGAAAAATTGGTTCGACAGAGAAATAGAGAGAAAAAAAATAACAGAATATCGATCCAGTTAGATTGAGACATCTAGCAAAGTGCTATAATGCTTGTAACAGTAATATTATTATTATGTATGAAATTTTTTTGGATCGTAATAAAACGAGAGAGAAAAGAAAAAAGAAGCATCGTGTTTGCGTAAACGTACATCGTTCAAATGAATGTATAAGGTTTGCCTCTCACTTTCTCTGCTTCAAAGATCGTATTACTTTCTTCTTGATTGCTTTGTAAGCAAAGAGCATGCGGGGAAATGGCGACAAGTTAGCATAGTAGAATCTATAATGGTAGAAATTGTGGTAGGGCGTTTGGATATGCACGGACGGACGGAAAAAGCGTTCTATACTGTCAACCGTTACTCTTTCCTGTTTCACTAGTGAGCCACCGGAGAGGATAATGCATATTATTACTGTTTTGTGTCGGTGTACTATGTGTGGGGTATATAAATGATAATGGCTTTTTTGTGGTGAGCGACGACAACGATGCATGACATAGCGCGGATTTTTTGTTATTTTCAGAAAAGTTTCATACACATATTTCTTGCAAACTGCGACAGATGTGTGTGTTGAAGATAGCGAAAAACGAGTGGTGTATGTATGACGCAATCGTTAGGAGGATTGCATATAGTCATCTTCATGGTCCGCTCTCTGGGTGATCGTTTTCTAGAATTTTGATAATATAATGGTTAAAAACGAAAAAATGAAATAGGATGAGAAGGGAAGGAAAAGGGCGAAATGCATGTAGGAAAAAGTGTAATATGATACGGTTGTGTAGTGGAAGATGGTTATATAGGCCGTAAGAATTATTCGGATTTATCAGTATGTGGAACGCGACGGTAGGGACGCCCCATAGGGCAAGTAAGGACCGATAACTGGAATGACGACGAGTATGTATGTGTCTCTGAATGATAATAAACGTATACACATGTGGGTTTTGATGGGGTCCTTTCCTTGATATGTGATATCGTCACCGACTTTGTTGTGGTGCGGTGGTGGGAATGATGATTATGATGACGATGAGTGTTACATATGAATGAGCAAGAGAAGGGTTAAATTGGGTTCGAAAATGGAATGCCTCTTAAAGTAAGTAGTACGTATTGTATTTTTTCAAAAAAGGGAAAGTGTAGATGGAGAAAATGAAACTGAAATTTTCCACTTGAGTGGGAAAACAGTTTAAAATATTGATTGATTCGCCTCGCTATTTCACACTGAGCTCAGTTCAGGCGTGGTAGGGGTATTGTAATAAGCGGCGTATTTTACCATGCGGAAGATAAAAGAGAGTCTTCCTGACCGAGGCGTCTTTGAGCTTTTATTATTCCTATTGAAGGAAGACCGAGGCACACTCCATAATGTATACCTTTGAATCCCTAAAATGTGGCAGTATTTACATTGTGAATGTGTACCGTTTCCTGTGAAGGAGTTTTTATCTTTAAAAATGTTTTTACCGGAAGTCGTATTCAAAGAAAGTATCTTTTCTTTTCACCAGAGTTGTAATAGTGCTTATATATACAGCATTCGGGTAAAAACCGGGGAAAGTGTGTGTCGTCGGTCAAGCCATGGGTAGCATTTATTGGCAATGTCTTCTTCACATTCAGGCCATTTAGACTTTCTCTTTCTACCGTTTGTTGGTTGTTATTTAATGACAGCATGTCTTACAGGGCGGGGGTAGAATGATGTGTCTTGTGTTTGAATAAATGCTTTCTCTTTTTGAACAAAAACCTTCTTTTTCCCGTCGACAAAGATTGTCTAGATTGAAGTCGCATTGCAACTGCTTCCGTGTGCTATCATCTTCTTCCTGGCTTTATCGTTTTATGGTTGTCAGTAGCACACATTCATTTGCACAAAACATGTCAGTTGTAACCACCACCGCCGCTACCCACTTTTACGGCGGAGAAAGCGCTTTTTTCTTGAACCCTTTTCTTTTTTTCTCATGTTGTGCTCACATTCAAAATGTTCAATCACGTACAAATTTGTAATTTATTTCATACTTTTTATGCAACATGCATTACGTTATGCCTGTTGGTGTTCTTCTTCCTTTTTCACTTTTCCTTTGTGCCTGGAAAATACTCTTTTGACAAAAAATAAGAGCATCGTTGTAATATCTGCCTCGTGCTCTTGAGAAATCTGAGCACACACTATATATGACGGGTTTTTAATACTAAGCAATTCAACCACTACTAGCGCTTTTGAAATCTGTTTGGTATGCTGAACACGGCGTCATTTCCCAATCTCCCAATGCCTTATTGTTGTTAGGCCGCCTAGTATGCATAGGGAGGTGTATATTTTATTGTGTCCCTCGTTGCGAAATGTCTTTACGAGCTTGTTTTTGTTAGCGTATGGTACGCGCCACGGCATTTTTAAGTCATCGATAAAATTATGGTTGTAAAAACACAGCCTTCCTTATATTGTGGCCCAAGTTTTCTATACTGTAGTCAGCTCCAACGACCGATTCAAGGAATGCAAAAGAATTGACTAGAGAAAAGAAGATATTTCTCAAAGAGACGTGACTTTTTTGATGTCAACAAAATGTTTTTATGGGGTATACGTATAAATATACTTGTATGTCCACAACTTTTTGACTTTTTGGCAATTTGTTGGAGTTTATCCCCTAAAATGAGTGGAGATGCATGCTATTAGGCCTGTATTAGGGACAAGATTATGAGTAAGCGTTTGCTAGTCGTTGGAGAAGCAGAAGAGTTGCAGTTGTTGTAAACCTGAAAATTGAACTGTGAAAATATTAAAGTGTGTACATACTCAGAAATCGGGAATGTGGAAGGTTAGAGAGCTATAAAAAATCCATAAAACGCTAATACGATTGGCACTAAGTCACTTCTATTTTGTAGCGTTTTTGATCATTGAAGTGTTTCAATATTTTGTGACTGTTTCACTGAAATGTATTGTGTCGAGAAATGGGAGTGTATCGGCTGAATGGATAGGTAGTACAGTAGGTGGTAAAAAGGAACAAGGAACAAAAGAAAGTAATAACCATAATAATCGTTATTACTACGGAATAGAATTTTGAGCTTGTAATCTAGTTAATAAACCAGGAACCAAACCCAATAATAATGATTTGCAAACACTGCAAAATATAAAGTACTAGCTTGCTACTTAATAACTTCACCATGTCTGTCTGTCTGTCTTTATGGCTGTCCATTAATGCAATGGTTTTTGAATGAAAACGAATTTTAGAGCTCTTGTTTTCGCCACTGGAAATGTATGTATATCTGTAATACAGTCTTTCAATTTGATTTTAGTATTTGAAGTCACTTTTTCTAAGTACGGCCCAGATTGTTTAAACCCTGCAACCTTTAGTGGGCTTCAAAAATTTCACTTGCTTGTAACATTTAATTATTCAATCTTATCAGAATGGAGCTATTGGTGGTCGACATTCGATGCTCATAGTGTCCTTAAAGAGGGAGTTCTTTAATAAATTTTTAGCATTTGACTGTGCTAACACTTCATATACAAATATCCCTTAAGGTACTTGTAAAACTTCGTCAAAAGTCGACAGGCATGGTATATGCACTTCTGGTAGTTTCTTTAGTGGGAATCAATGCTTAAATTCATCACGACTACTGATTATATGCACACCTTTAGTTCAATATGCATTCACGTTGTGTGGTTTAGTCAATGATTTATAAATATAAAGATGTAGTTTTATAATAAAAGAGCAAATATAACAGAGGTAATTTATGTTTATGGTGCCCCAAGTAAGTACTCACTTGCACTTGACTTTCTCACTTTTGTATTTACATACTAGGCACATTTTAAGTGAAAATTTACACTTTTCTTTAATTATAGAGCCTATCCGAAAAATTTAGATACCCAACGGTACACGTTATATTATACCAATTAACAATCGGTTCTGAACGTAAAAACTAGTATAGAACTGTTTTATTCTCCCTATTAAAGTTTGTTCAAGTACTATCAATTATACTTTATAATATGCATTGAAACTCATAAATTTCCCGCTGATTTTCCTATCCAAGTTTTTCAATTTGTTTCTTCGCTTGCACAAAGTGTAAAGGAGATCAATAAGTTGGAAAAGAGAATAGTAGAAAATGTCTATTATTATTCTCACTGACATTTCACCTCTGGTGAGTCTATCTATGTAATATCCTGCCAGGAAAAGACAGTCGTGAAAGATTCGAATTTACAATTATCACGCTTTCATTTGCATATTCAAAATGAAAATAGAAAGACTTTTGTACGTATTGTTTCTTTTCCATTGTTCGTAGTAGTCATAAATTGTCCCACTTTCCATTTATGTACGAGTCAATGAGTTTTATGTAATAGTCTCATTATATAACCCTCATTTTCATTCTTATTTCACTACCTATTGGTATCCCAAAGATATGAAAATATTACCCCATATCTTGTTTTGTGAATACTGACAATATTTCCGACATATATTTCGATTTCATATTTTTTATACATTGGAGACGCTTATCTGTAACATGGTAGAAGTCGTCGTTTTGTTTTGTCCTTGATATAATAGAAATATTACAAACGAGAGCAGCTCGTAAAATCGGTGACTGGCAGCGACTGTTAGTAGTAAGTATGTATCTAGTATCTACCTGTACCTAATTATTGCATCGACTGAACTACTATTTTAACTTTAGCAACTTTCCTCATTACACACAACAGTAAGTTTTCAAACTCGACTTTCCACGAACTACAAAAGGCATAGATTCGAACGAATTTTATAGCTAGTTCGTTTGGAGCCTCGTGTAGCTATTAGCGTGCGATGCTTGCATTACAACAAACATTGTTTTATGACCCATGGCACACTTTTGACGGTAAAATGTTGGAAATGGATACATGTGTCGGAAGAGTATCCTGCCACATCTAAAATAACAAAGTTGGATGAGTAGGTAGAATAAAGATGGCTAAGATACTTCTCATTCCAGGTGTATTTACATATAGGGGAAGAAACACCTCTTCGGAGAAATGCTTCTCCCCTTTTCCAGTCACTTACCTGGCTGGATTCAGTCCAAAAATTGAAGCTATCTTCCATGCTGCTATCATTCTGTCATTAGGAAAGTTTTGTCAGTAGGCTTTCAAATGATGCTGCTGGAAATTTTCCGAAATTTGTTCCACTTTTTTGATTGATTTAACGCTTTTCTCTCCCAACCCATGAATTATACTTTTAATGGGAATTCAGCACGGACGACAGTTTGCTAGTTAAACTGCACAGCGCTGCAGTTTTGTAGTAATGTTCGTGTTGGTAGTAATAACGATTGGTTATGCTAGGGGTGGGATGCTGAAAAATAATGAAATTCCCATAAAAGTAACTAACTACCAAACTATATGCATTATATATATGCGTTTGCAGGTGTTTCAGAACGTTCCATGAATTCCCAATGATGTCAGTTAACGGATTTCTTTCATGTTGGTCTTTTAGTTTACAAACTGCAATTTCATACCTTTTTCATTTCCCATTATACGGCGTACCCTTTATTTGGCCGAGAGGCAATTAATTATGCCAATTTATCTGGGATAATTGATACGGGTGATGTAATCAATGATCAATATTAGGCAATAGCACATATGAAAAATGAAAACCCATTATGTTTGATGTTCTCATAAAAGTCAAAATTTCATACTTCAGCAAAAGATGTTATTAGATAGGTACCTGCCCTAAAAATAGCTCGATTCCCGTTTTACTACCTGCTTTTGTATAGCAGCTTACTCATGGTTGCGCGTTGTAATAATTACATACACGTGGCTTGTTGTATCAAATATTAATTTTCCGCACAAAATCATCTCATTTTTCTGGTTATTGTGTAGAAGACGAGTGAGTTGTCCTTCAGTTAATTCAAAGGCTTCTACGAAGGAAAGCAGCAAACCAGGTGAGACAGAGGTGTACATTCTCATTTCACAGTGGAGAGTTTTATTGATAGCAATAATGATAATTGAGTGAGACGGAAATTGCGGTGGAACTTAAAATAACGGGGGCTTACCAACAGCTCTCCAAGAACCTGTTTTATATTACAACAGTGTATAGAAAAAACAACGGATGCCCTCAAAACGTTCTAAAACTCTTTCACGATGTCCGCAGCACACCATTCCTATTGAGCAAAAGCATGGCCTTACCTTTATTGTTACAACATTACATTAAACATGTTTGCCAAAGAAAACGCACCCATACACAAAGCCCATATTGGAAACAATGTGCAGGGCTGGTGCAGCAATGTAATAAATAGTACGTTTTTTGTTGTGCCATCACATGTAAAGCACTTGAGATTCAGGTGAAAGCAGAAAAACAAACAGCAGTTTTTCATCATATAATAGGCTAGGTATCTAATAAATTTTCTCCTGCCTGTCCAATCTACCTGTGTTTGTACAACACTTGCTTTGATAATATGTTTGGAACCATCATCAGACCGACCCTTTTTGTTTTTATTTCGCCACAAAAATGGGTTCCTTGAGCAAAGAACAAAAACATCAGCCACAGAGTATATGCCTTCATGGATCGTTTAATTCGTTTATGTGTTACAGACATAGTTGTGTGGTGATGTACGAAACCACGAAATTACAGTAAATGCCAAGAGACACGGGGCGGAAACCTCCTTGTTGACTCTGGGTAATAATAATAATGCTGGGAAGAAGAAAAACTAATGTCTGTAACACAGAACTATAAAAATGATAATATATAACGGAATCAGTGAATAGTTTAGAAAACTGGTTGGTAAATGTCTGTAACGTTCGTTTTTCTTTGTTATTTATTACAGTTTTGACGTGGAAAATGGAGGAGCCGGCCGCAGTCCTCTGGAAGGGGGTGGTACCCCTTCCTTCAGAAGGGTAAGTTTTAAAAACTTTTTTTTACATATAGTTAACAGGCATTTCATAGCAGGCAAGTATTCATAAAGTAAAAAAGGAGAAACTCAGCATGACGGTAAGATAAACTGGTAGCAAGAACGCCTCAGCGCTCCGAGAGACCTCTGTTCCTAGTGAAAGTTACTTTCACCGACAACCTCGTTTCTCCCATCACAACTCAAAGTTTTCATGGAATGAACAGCAGGGAGAGTGCGGTAGGTGATGGTCACATCAAAAACACACCAGAAGTCGAACCGGCTTTTGTGTAGGCTCATACATAAAAGTAAATGTTTATTGCATGTAACCAAATGCTTGTAAATGTATCACATGTGTCTTACGGAGAAGCAACAGACTCCTCTCTCCGTTGTATAAAACCGTTATTGGCTTCTGATTATTACAAGTGCACCGGCTGTTGATCATCATTTTCCGGAAATGCGTCATCGGGACTTCTCGGCAGAGTCACTTGTAGTTCCCCAGAAGTACGGAAGATGTGGTGAGCGCATGTTATAAAAATATGATGCTTCCCCGGGTTTCTACCGAATTCTTCGAAAAGATTAAGTCTTGTTTCACCATCTGAGCTTCCTGAGAATTTTGGAATTTAACACAAACCACACAGCTATTCACTATACTCCACTCTGTAGCCTTCAAACGAATTCTCATGGCACACTTCTCCTCGGAGAACTTTTTTCTACAAAATGCCCACACCCGTGAGACTCCGTGCTGTTCTTCTCTGTGTTGTAGAATCAATGCTGCTAGTACGTAGAACTTCGCCAACCGTTCAAGCACCAACGAATCCACACCTTGTTCTCACACCACCACTTCTCTACATACTTGAGCATATACTAAGAGATAAGTTGGCCGTGTGTGGAGCATTTTGCGTCATATCATCCTCGCACACGTGCAAAATTCCCTTACTCACGGAAGTGCTTTCCTTTCTGCTAGAGCAGGCAGCTAGTATATAGTGGTCGCAGTATTTCATGTGAATATACCTAAGTGTGAGAAAGAAAGAGAGGTTTGTATACTGTTACCCCATGCATGCATGTAGTCTCGTGGAAAGCATCTAGAAAAGTATCAGTAGTAACTGGGATATGAAAAGGTGAAAGGTGAAGAAAGGCATAATTTGATGGGACTGCAACAACCGCCACTGTTCTCTCAACAATAATGAACTCCTCTCCTCCCAAAACTACATGTAGTCCCTCCTAGTATAGAAATAGTGGGGCGGCGTATATAAATGAAGTTTTATGTAGCATCTCTCCTCTTTAGACTTCTTGTTTGGCTTTTGGCTTTACAGATATAATGTATGTCGTGTGTGTAAGTACTGCCTGGCATGTACGTCCCTTTAATACGGGCGTATTCCATTAACTAGGTATCTAAAATCCGGCATATTACCAAAGTTGCCAGAAAACTATCCATACTTTTTATGGACTTGTTTAGGTATAGGGTACATGCCCATTATAATTATAATTATTTATTAGTATTATTACTGCGCACACACGCTCTTATCGCTTTAATAATGCGGTACGATCCCCTGCTGTCATGATCACTGGCACGGCATTACTAATGATTACAAAAGAGCACAAAGTATGTGTACTACTACATGCATGTCACTATAATAAAGCAAATAAAGGGAATCGTTACAACAAGTTGGGCTTGTGTACAAATCCAAGTTGTTGGAAGAATGACGGCGATGAGACTCAAAGCGGATTCCCACGATAGCCACAAAAACAGAGAGACAATGAGAGGTAACCTGTACACATACATTTTTATAGGTATTGGTGTTGTTTGAATCTGGTAGATTAAAAAAGAGAGATTTTCCAATAGATAATACAGAGTTGGCTGTCAGTGAATAGGAGAGGGAAATTCTCGTGAAAAAGCACTCGTGCTTGACTTTGACTCAAGCAGATTTATAGATTCTTACGTAAGTATGGGTTGTAAAGGATTAGATAAAAAAGGACTAGTGGATAGGTACACAAGGCAAAAACAGGGACGAAATCGTGGTTTCATGAACTCTACATCCTGCCGATTTATCTTCGCTTTTCCCCTGACTTTTACGAGCTCACCCCAGTATTGAACTTGAAACGGAGGACATGCCCAGTCATAATGAATTTCTTATCAGGCAACATGATGCAGGGTAATTTAATGCAAATGCTCACATTTTTTATACAGTGGTTTGTTTGTACCAGCAATGTATACTGGCGCAAGGAATTTCAGAATGGTACTTATTTTGTGTACGTGTTTTAATTTTTGCATTGAATTTACTTCTTTGATACGATAAGGTGTATCGCTATTTCTTCCCCGTTCCCCTCTCCTATTTTCTACTCTTCACAAATAGTGATGCACGGTGGCATTTAATCCATCAGAGTTACGTGAAAGTTGAAGTTGGCAGAAGAACAGCGAATGACGTAATAGACAACTTTCCCTGTATACTGTGTATACTTAACTGGGTGATCCATACATATGCATCAGGCATTCAATTCACACACACACACACACACATGTAAAGTTGAATCATCATCATGTGATGAGATGAATCATTCTTCTTTCATGTGTTTTACCTCGCCTTTTCACTTTTTCGCGTTTTTTTTTCCTTTATAAAATATTTAAATATGTAATTGCTTCTCATCAAAGAGAGAAAGCATGAGAGAAAGAGAGAGAGAGGCAACTTTTTCGCCTCTAGTTTCGAAAATCATAAAGCCTTTGCTTTTCTACTTGTGTGACTTTAAGAGGTAAGCCTAAGTACACATTTACGGTTACCAGCATGCCTGTTTTGAAAAAGGCCTGGAATCTTGGTTAGAGCTTTTGCACAAAGACATATTATTATAATACCTACCTACACATAAGTTGTTCTTAGTACATGCAATTTAGCAAGCAGAAAGAGTGAAAGAGAGATTTTGCAAACGGCATGGGCTTTTTAGTGAAAATTCAAATGCTCTGTGTAATTTCGTGGAAGAGTGAATTTTGACATGGAGAGAGGAAGAGCCTTCAGGCAGACGTTTTACTTCACAAGATATGTACTTTTTCAGTAGTCAAGAGGGCCTGTGTGTCGATCCTTCTTTTTATGAAGCAGCTGCGTAGTACCTTGTGGTAACTGGAAGAAACTTCATACATACATGCATTCATCGTATTCGTTCCTCCGCTATAGTATTTCTATACATCTTGTAAGCATCTATGGAGCAAACAAGCAAGTGAGGATAGCACTGAGCTGTGAGGTCTTATATATGGCACCATTGTTACTAGTTATTGGTAAAAGGAAAAAGCGAGAGGAACGGGAGGAAGTGAGGAACAAGACATGCAAGTAAGTTAAGAGCGCAACAGAAGTGGAGAGAATACACGTAGGCAAGCTCTCCTGTTCCTTTGGTTGGAGGTATCTGGATTATGGATAGCAGAAGGGCTAGCTAGCACATTCTCAAAAAGGTACTTTTTTATTATTCCGTTTCCAAAAGTCTCAACTACTTCCACCTTTTCACTGCTTGCACCTTGGGCTACCTCTGCTGCTGAAAAGTACCACGTACCCAGCGAAATCTCCTTCTCGTTTACCGCGACGCCGTTGCCGCTGCTGCTGGGGTTGTTGGAATGGAAGAATGATATCGTGATGACGCATTAGGAGAAAGGATAGTTAACTCAAGTGCATGAATATGTAATGTTTTGCTTGAATATTCGTGTTCATTTTGGTAGAAAAGATGGGAAAATTACCGCGTGCATTCAGCAAAAAGAATTCTCGAACCAACTAGTGTAGGCAGGCAGGCATAATAGGCTGGGTAATCTGCGTTTCCACGTTGTTTCTGGATTGATGCTCGCTAGACAGGAATGGCTCAGGAATGATTATTACGTCTTTCGACGAATAATAATAATATACTCAGGTATCATTATTAGTTCGTACGTACACTTCGTTTTATAAGCTGCTATATGTACATACCTACTTGAGTTTTCACCACTGCCGTGGTATTTTATTACTTTTGGAGCACACTCGACAACTTGTGAACTACTTTGTATTTTGTTAGCAAAGAGCTGTTGCCCGATGCCCCGAAATGTATATAGAGAGCTCATCACATTTACGTTATATACGTCATTTTAATTAAGTTAAAAGTTTTTGCTTTACGTTGTACCAGTCTCCCGCAAAAAAATGTTAAGATAAAATGTACTTTTATATTAATTTTTTCTATAACTGCATTCACATCAACACAGAAGGAAAACAAATAAATCGGTTCGGTAAGCACGTGAGAGAAATTGCATGAAAACCCTCCCCAATAAAATGCTGACTACACGAAGGAAAGTAGCACACACATTCACAGCACGACAAACAAAAATATTCTTTCGAGTTAATTTTCGTGCTGAAATTTCGTGATTCGAAGATTTCCTGCTGGACAGGTTGAAATGTGTAGGCATTAACTGTTTGTGTGTGTTTGCGAGTGTAGAGTGTAATTGGGATTTCAATACTGATGTGTCGTGCTCTAAAGAAAAAGAAATGTCATGTTTTCAACAACTATTACTACGAGAGAGAGGACCAGAGCCAACGCCGGAGCTCTGGGGAGGTACATTTTACGTTTGCATCAGTGGCCGACATACAGCAGGAAAAGAAAGCTTTTTTGTGTTTGCTCTTCGTTGTTTTCTTTTCTCCTGATTTTGTTGTTAGTACTCTGTAGGAAAAAAGTGTCCTCTCATCTCCGATGTCGTCGTCACTGATGTGCGTCATCTTTCGTGCCTCTTAAAATAAAGAAGCAAATCAATGAAAATACACCGATCTTATCGATCTTCATTCTATACAGGGACTAGAGAGTATAGTGAATGTATAGAGAAGCGAATATAATTATGTGAGTTTTTATGACGCTTTTTATACACAAAAAAAGTTTCCATCTTTTCCATTAGTCGAGTGTGAATAGGATAAAAGATAGGAAAAGCTCAATTTTGTCTCATTCGACGTGCACTCGTCAAACTAGCTGATATAAAAACGTAAAAACGCTCGTGTGTTTTATTTTCTATTGACAATTTTACAAGTTATTTCCTTTCTTTTTCTTTCTCTCTCTCTCTCTCCATTCTCTTTCTTGATACACGCTTCCCATTTATTTGATTGTGTTGCGGATGATAAACAGGGAGAACAGCGACCAACGCTAATCTTTTAGAAAAGGTCAGCTTCGTTAGATAAGGATTTTGAAGGTGTGGGATAACATCGACCAAAA
>JAHZNE010001642.1:0-39165 GCA_027744055.1 Callyntrura sp. NNG-2020
CCCGGCGTTGTATTCATATCCATTTTTGGCAGCACTGTAATTATAGTTTCCCCCGTCATAACTTCCATCAGTAGCTGTATATTTGCTGTTTTCACCAGGTTTTTTGTAACCCTGGTCAATATTTGTGTATTTGCTGTTGGTACCAGAATTCATATTGCCTTCGTTGCCGTCAATATTCTTGTATCCATTGCTTACACCAGTTTGGGTATACCCACCGTCCACATTCGTATATTTGTTATCGCCACCACTACCCGAATTTGCGTATTGATCTGCAACAGCCTTCAAATACTCATTGTTGTCGCCCATGTTTGTATATCCCATATTTCCACTGTTATTGTTAGTAATTGTATATCCATAAGGAACATCAGATTTTGTATATTCGTCATTCGCACCAGTCATTGGATATAACTTGCCACCGCTGTTTGTATAACCGTTGGTTCCACCAATTATAGTATATCTATTGTTGCCACCTGTGTTTGTCATGTATACAGCATTATTTGTATATCCATTGATGCTACCAGTGTTTGGGTACGCATTGTTACCGCCTGTTTGTGGCATGTAGGGCGTGTTAATTTTATATCCAGTATTGAAAGTTGGATTCGTATATCCATTGATGACACCATTACTTGCGTATGCAATGCTACCGTCCTGTGCATACCAATTGTTTCCAGTTCTGTTTGAATAGTCATTGGCCAAACCGTTTGTTGCATAGACATTATTACCGCCTACTTTGGTCATATAGACGCGGTTACTCGTATACCCGCTATTACCATTTGGATTTTTATATCCACGGCTGAGACTTCTTTCTGTATAGCCATTGATGCCACCGGTGTTTGCATATGCATTATTGCCGTCAGTATAGCCATTGTTGTCACCAGTATTGGCATAGTTATTATTGGCAGTGTATCCATGGTGAGTATCCGCGTATCCAACATTGGCATTAGTTTTGGTATACACCATATCACCGTTATTTGCATATCCATTATAGTTGCCGGCACTTGTGTATCCATTATCGCTGCCGGTGTTTGTGTATCCAGTGTTGCTACCGGTATTTGAATATCCATTATTGTCTCCTGCATTAGTGTAGCCATTACTATTGCCGGTGTTTGAATATCCAGTATGGCTACCGGTATTTGAATATCCATTATTGTTCCCAGCATTGTTGTATCCATTACTATTGCCGGTATTTGAATATCCAGTATGGCTACCGGTATTTGAATAACCATTATTTTCCCCAGAATTAGTGTATCCATTACTATTGCCGGTATTTGAATATCCAGTATGGCTACCGGTATTTGAATAACCATTATTGTCCCCAGAATTAGTGTATCCATTACTGTTTCCGGTATTTGAATATCCAGTATGGCTACCATAATTTGAATATCCATTATTGTCCCCTGCATTGTTGTATCCATTACTGTTACCGGTATTTGAATATCCATTATTGTCCTCAGCATTAGTGTATCCGGTGTTTGAATATCCAGTATTGTCTCCAGCATTAGTGTAACCATTACTGTTACCGGTGTTTGAATATCCAGTATGGCTAGCGGTGTTTGAATATCCAGTATTGTGCCCAGCATTGTTGTATCCATTACTGTTACCGGTATTTGAATATCCATTATTGTCTCCTGCATTAGTGTAGCCATTACTATTGCCGGTGTTTGAATATCCAGTATGGCTACCGGTATTTGAATATCCAATTATTGTTCCCACCAGGACTTGCATATTCATTGTTGCTGGCGGTACCATGATAGGAAACAGTTTTTGTGTTTCCATCATTGCTACCCTGATTATAATATACATTATTGCCTCCGGTATTCTTAGATGGATTATCGTTGTCGGTGGCACTAATGTGGGTGTAGCCATTGTCGCTGCTGGAGGTTCCAGTGTGAGTATATCCTCTGTCGCCGTTGGAGGTTCCAGTATGAGAATATCCTTTGTCGCTGATGGATACTCCAGTGTTTGTATATCCATCATTGGAACTTGTGTAGCTTGTGGCTCCAGTGTGACTGTTTCCATAATTGCCGCTGTCACCAGAATAGGCGTATTTATTGTTATCGCTGGAATGACCTGTGTATTTAGATCCGGTGTCCCCATTGTTTGCACCAGTGTTCATATATTCGTTGTTGTGACTGGTTGCACCGGTGTGTATGTATCCACTGTTACCGTTTGTGACAGTAGTGTTCTTATACCCACTACTGTAGCCGGTGGTGCCATCGTTTTTATATCCGTTGTTGCCACTGTTTGCATCTGTATGTGTATATCCATTGTTACCATGTGTGGTACTAGTGTTCGTGTACCCAGTGCTGTATCTGGTGGTGTCAGAGTGCTTATATCCATTGTCACTACCGGTGGCACCAGTGTTTTTATATCCGCTGTTAGAACCAGTGTGTGTATAACCATTGTTGTTTTCGGAGGTACCACCGTTTGAATATCCATGATCTCCGTTGGTTGAACTGTTATGTACGTATCCATTGTTGCCTCCGCCGGTACTAGCATCCATGTATCTATTGTTGTGGTTCGGTGTTCCACTGTTTGAATATCCATAGTCTCCGCTGCTTGAACTGGTAGGTACGTATCCATTGTTACCCGTGGTGGTACTAGCGTTCATGTATCCTTTACTGTGACTTGGTGTTCCCATGTTTGTATATCCATAGTCACTGCTGCTTGAACTAGTATGCACATATCCATTGTCACTACCGCTGGTACCAGCGTTGTTATATCCGCTGTTTGAACCAGTAGTGTGTGCATATCCATTGTTACTTCCGGTGGTACCAGTGTTTGAATATGCATGGTCTCCGTTGCTTGAACTGGTATGTGCATATCCATTGTCACTACCGCTGGTATCAGCGTTGTTATATCCGCTGTTTGAACCAGTAGTGTGTGCATACCCATTGTTACTTCCGGTGGTACCAGTGTTTGAATATCCATAGCCTCCGCTGCTTGAACTGGTATGTGCATATCCATTGTCACTACCGCTGGTATCAGCGTTGTTATATCCGCTGTTAGAACCAGTAGTGTGTGCATACCCATTGTTACTTCCGGTGGTACCAGTGTTTGAATATTCATGATCTCCGTTGCTTGAACTGGTATGTGCATATCCATTGTTATCCCCGGTGGTGTTTGCGTTCATGTATCCTTTGATGTGGCTCGGTGTTCCCATGTTTGTATATCCATAGTCACTGCTGATTGGACTGGTATGTACATATTCATTGTTGCCTCCGCCGGTACTAGCATCCATGTATCCATTGTTGTGGTTCGTTGTTCCACTGTTTGAATATCCATAGTCTCCGCTGCTTGAACTGCTATGTACGTACCCAGAGTTTCCCCCGGTGGCACTAGCGTTCATGTAACCTTTACTGTGGCTCGGTGTTCCCATGTTTGTATATCCATAGTCACTGCTGCTTGAACTGGTATGTTCATATTCATTGTCACTACCGATGGCAGCATCGTTTTTATATCCGCTGTTAGAACCAGTAGTGTGTGCATACCCATTGTTACTTCCGGTCGTACCAGTGTTTGAGTATCCATAGTCTCCGCTGCTTGAACTGGTAGGTACGTATCCATTGTTACCCGCGGTGGTACTAGCGTTCATGTATCCTTTACTGTGACTTGGTGTTCCCATGTTTGTATATCCATAATCACTGCTGCTTGAACTGGTATGTACATATCCATTGTTGCCTCCGCCGGTACTAGCATCCATGTATCCGTTACTGTGGTTCGGTGTTCCACTGTTTGAATATCCATAGTCTCCGCTGCTTGAGCTGGTATGCATATATCCAATGTTACCCCCAGTGGAACCACTGTTTGTGGGTCCATATTCACCGCTGCTTGAACTGGTGTGCGTATATCCATTGTTACCTTCCGTGGCACTAGAATTCGTATATCCTTTATTATAGCTAGTGGTTCCGATGTGCGCATATCCAGAATCGCTGGTTGTATCACCAGTATGGGTATATCCATAGTTGTTGCTGTTTTCACCAGTTGGAATATATCCATTGTTGGCCGTGCTTTCACTAGCGTATGTATACCCTTTGTTAGCGCTGCTAGCAGGTGGGTGCGCATAGACATTGTCGCCATTGTTTGTAGTAGCGTTCATATATCCTTTGCTGTAGCTGTTGGTTCCACTTTGTACGTACCCAGAAACACCGGTACTGGGGACGGTGTGTGTATATCCATAGAGGGCGCTGTGTGCTCCAGTGTGTGCATATCCATTGTTTCCTCCGGTGGCACTAGGGTGCATGTATCCATTACTGTAGCTGGTGGCACCAATATGACTATATCCAATGTTGCTGCCGGCTGCACCTGTGCTCATATATCCATTGTTACCGCTGCTTACACCTGCGTGTGCATGTCCGTAGTCACCACCTGTAGAACTAGTGTTCATATATCCATTACTATAGCTGGTGATCCCACTTTTTGTATATCCATTGTTACCTCCGGTTGTATTTGTGTTTATATATCCGTTGCTGTAGCTGGGGGCACCAGCATGAGCATATCCATTGTCGCTTCCAGTTTCTGCATATACATTATTCCCGTAGCTGTTGTTGGAGTTATTGCTGTATCCTCCCCGGTTATAACTGCTATTATAACTGTCTCCTCCTCTGGTATAATTGCTGTTACCCCCGCCGTTGTAACTGCCTCCTCCCCCGGTATAACTACTGTTATCTCCACCGTTATCGCTGTATCCTCCTCGGGTATAACTGCTGTTACTTCCACCATTACCATTGTATCCTCCTCGAGTGTAACCGCTGTTACCCCCACCGGTGTAACTGTCTCCTTCGGTGTAGCTGCTGTTACTTCCACCGTTATCACTGTATCCTCCTCGGGTATAACCGCTGTTACCCCCACCGTTATCACTGTATCCTCCTCGGGTATAACTGCTGTTACCCCCACCGGTGTAACTGTCTCCTCCCCCGGTATAGCTGCTGTTACCTCCACCGTTATTGCTATATCCTCCTCGGGTATAACTGCTGTTACTTCCGCCGTTATCATTGTATCCTCCTCGGGTATAACTGCTGTTACCCCCGCTGTATTCACTGCCTGTTCCGCTGCTAGTGTAACTGCTATTCATTCCACTGTAATAGCTGCTGTTGGTATAGCTACTGTCATTGCCGTTACTCATGTACCCGTTATTATCGCTGCTGTTGTTGTAACCATTGTTATCATTATTACTACTGCTTGTGTAAGTTTTTGTGTTGTATCCAGAATTTCCATGTGAATTATGATATTGATATTCGTAGCCTTCTGATGTCAACGGGCGTTCTATGAAAAATGGTGAGATTAAATTTTATTGAATTGTTAAATTACCTTTCTCTGTTGTCTATTCTTCTTCTTAAGTTCCTTACGTGCTCGCCCTGTGCAAGTAACATATCCCTTAAAAACATGACGATGTGTGTATGGAGTCCGCCAGTATTTGATAGAGAAAGTTGATGACTCTGAACGAAATCCTGGATAAAACGGTTGGTAGCCACACATTCTAATTGATTAAAAGCAAAATAGAAATTAAAACTTTTACATTTCTTTAGGCAAACGTTTCCTTCCACTTGTAACTTTTTTTTTATAAAACTTACTTAAATTCCGTGTAGTTATCACTAACTATAAATTGTTGCTTTTGACAGTCCGTATCCCCCGGCTTAAAATAAATTATATGGGATTCCAGAGAACAATTTCCATCAGCGAAGTAGTTCCATTCACACATCAATGGTTGAAAGTAGCCTTGGTAATTAGAAGCGTAACTATCCGCGCCATTTGAGTACCCTCCTCTGTGGTGTCCCTCCCCATAACCACCATGTCCGTTTCCTCCTCCAGAACCGCCATTTCCGTAGTTTTCTGAATGACCAAGTCCGTAGTCTCCTCTATGACCGTAATTCCCTCCACCGTCACCACCATACCCATGCGCGTGACCCTTTCCCGGATGTCCACCACTGGTTTCATATGGTGCAGAACCTCCAGCTCCGTGAGATCTTGCTAGAAGTTGCTGATCTGGAGTTTTCTTTGCGTTTTTCTCAGATTTTGCGTTCGCCTTTTTTTCTTGCTTCGACGCCTGTTTTTGATCTGGTTTAATTGCCTGCTGCTGTTGTGACGACTGCTTCTTATCCTGCTTCTGGTCGGAAGTTGCTGGTCGCTTTTGCTCCGTATTCGTCAACCGCGATGACTTTTGCTCTTTTACAGTCTTTGTACCTATTTCCGTCTTCTGTTTGTCATTGGTATGGCCTTTATTTGAACCAACTGAAGCTGCTTTTCCGGTATTCGAATGCTGCTCGGTTTTGCTGGTCTGCTTAGTATTCGAACCAGCCTGATTTGACTGTTTCTGTTTTGTCGCGATAGCCCCTCCAGCGCGCTTTCTTCTGCCATGTCCATAATAGATGTTATCTCCAGCTTGCACGGCATATAGAGAGGATTCGTGCACGATCGCTGAGCGACTGTCAAAAATGTAAACAGCTCCTTCTTTCACCATTACATCCGAGCCACAGGGTACATCTTCTGCATCTAGTGCGCGTTGCCTCCGCTCGAGCGGGCCCTGTTGTCATGGAACCAGAATTAATGATTCACTAATGAGTTTCAAGACTACCACGAACAGACAATAATGAACCGTGGACTTTAGGGATACTTACCTCATATTCCAAGGGAAAGGAACCCGAACCCAAGTTGGGAATAACCAAAAATATACATAAAACCAGTACTTGAATGCACGGTCGCCGTATCCAGGAAATTGTCATTTTCCCGAAGAAAAGTGACACTTCGCGTTATATAAACTCTTAATTGCAGAATCCGTTAAGAAGAATCTAATAAAAGTAAACTTATTATTTGTTTTCCGTGACTGGCAATAACTGACTGATTGACAACCCACACTAGGTGCATAGTTTGCATTGATCATTGAGGAAGAAAAGAGTGTATGATTTTCTTTTCCTGTAATAAATGCATTACATGTATGCGTATCAAAGTAATCTTATCCTCTTCGTAAATATTATACGCATTAAATATCTAATGTTAAATTAATGTATGGAGAATACAAATTGACATTTTTTGTGTTTGTTTTATTCACGCATAAGTAAGTACTTTTATGTACGTAAGTTCTAATTAAAGTGGAACATCATGAAAAAATGTTTGGAATGTAAGATGCGAAAGAATGCATTGTCTAACCTAATAGTTATATTTAAAAGAGATTTAGTTTGTTAAGATGCATCAAGATTATTTGATAACGTTGACTTTAAGATAGCTTTTGTATGGGATCTGAAATTTCCTGTACTAAACAAAATCAGGGAACTCTTACAAGGGAATCAACAGTATAGGATGACGATCTTTATATTGTTTTGAAATGCCACAAATATAGGACATCCTTGAATTTCGACGCGCATTTTAAATATTGAATCGACATTAAAGATGATTAACTAGTGCTACTAAATTGCTTCGTCAACTTGACACGAATATGCGTTGATTTTAAAGTGTCTTGTCAAAACGTTGTATAACATGAAAACGTTTTTTTCACCAACTGGCCTTGATCAGAGGAACAAAATTTTACTGCTGTAACACTGCCGATCATGGTGAACATGATGGTATGTATATAGGATGATGATCATCGTCAACTTGTTTTTGTTTCGTTGCATATTTTTAATATTTAAGACCAGCTTTTCTAGAAATATTTAATTTGGTTGTCAATCTTCTTCCTGCGTTCTAGCCGTATCTGTCATCTGTGATGTATCTTTCAGCCAAAATATTTTTAGAAATCTGTTTTCAACGAACAATAGTCATCGTTTTGAACTTGGAAATTTCGCCCGATTCCTGTGGGTTCCAGCGGAGGTCAAAATTAAGATTTATCATCGCCAACTAATTTTATTTAGCGTAACCCTGAGAAGTTTTTGAGCATATTTGGATGGAGTTTTTGATTTTGAACATTCCACATACCATATATGACGTCCGGTAATGATTAAATGCAAAATGAATTTTCTTGGTGAACGATAGACTTTCAATATTGATATAACAAAACAAATTCAAGAGATTCTTGAAAGAAAAAAAATCTCCACTTTTCTCTTATTTCTTTAAAAAAAATTTAAAATAATATTCCTTTCCATATTTACAATATTCGTAATACGTATATCTAGCTAGCCCTATTTCATTTGTGTAACACTTTAATTTCCTCGAGTTGTCCCGTTCATAAACTAAAGACCACAATAAACACGCTGCCTTGTGCGCTTCGTACCACCACCACCGCAGTTGCATTAGAAAATATGATGGCTCATCAAAATCTTTGAACTAATTTGTTTCTCCTGTATGCATTTCTTTTTAGACTAAAAGCCAAATGCCGATGTGATTACGTAAACAAGAGATGAGTAGGAATGATGCAAGCACAAACTGGCTTCAACAAATGAATGAAAGAGTAGACTTTAGAGCCAATATTCTAGTCTCCTCACATGAAAAAATGATTATTACTAATAACTTGTATTATCATTTTATCCTGCTTTCTTCGTTTGAGCGCTAAAGAGAAAATGATGTGCAGACGCAATTAATCTTAATGTACGTGGTAAATTACAACTATAATATGCACTACATCTGAATTTATTCGCAGTTTGCATTTTTTAATTTTATATTTTTCCTACGTACACGGTTAAATGCAGCGAAGGTCGCCGGTCGCACATTCCCCCTATGTGATACCTCGGAATTTGGTAATATTTCAATTCATATTTTTTAAAAGTTACGATTCATTAGTTAGCCTATGAATTTCTTCATTCTGATTAGAAAGGATACTCACAAATATCAAATAAACAAAACAATTTTAATGAGCTAGTGTTTATTGGCGAGCTTTTGTACACACATGAAACAATCAGAAACATTAAAACGGCAATTTATATAAGTCGTACAATCTTGTAGCTTTTTCACCTTTAAAAACCACCCGGCTTTACACATATATTGATTTTACCGTCCATTTTGGGGGGTACGGAATCAGCAATCGGATCTATATTTAATGTGAGTAAGCTAGAAAAACTATTTGCCGAACAATGTTTGTCAATTTATGCATTAACAAATCAATGATAAAAACTAGATGAAACAAAGAAACGATAAAGCCGCGGTTATATAACTCAAACCCGAGTTAGTTCATTTCCTTTGCAATGCTCATGCTGTCATCATTCTTGGACGTGATGGATGATGATGGGTTGGAGTCTACAACCTAAAGTACAAGAAAAGGTACAGATTTCGAGGGATACATTACTGCCATTGTATTGTTGCAAATGTATGCAAGTCATAATGATTTTATGTGTGTGTAGCATGTGTAAGCATAGTTTAAAAGTTGACGAATGTGAACAAATCCGACTCTTGATTTACAAAAACGGCATGTATTATTGCTATTACAAGCCGTTGTGCATTTGTTGGGTGGTTGGTTGGTCGGCTTTAGTGATGTCATGAAAATGCAGTGAGTTTTTTTGTGCAATTGTACAAGTGTGTAAATGATATTATGCAAATTATGTAAAGCAACTTTTTTCCGTTTTTTGCTTCTGCAAATGATCGTTTCACGTTCACATTTCTTTTAGTGGATCCGTAGCCGTGGCTTTTCACAAAAGATAACCACTGTTGTAGGTTTTCATGTAGGTTTGCGTGGTGTAGTGCCAAAAGCCATGTAAATACCAAGTAATGGTATTTAATGAAATGAGCCGGATCGGATTTTTTACTGCGTGATACATATATCATCATCATATCTTGTTTTGCTGGGTCCTTTGACGGCGGTGTCAGTAGTTGGAGGATTTCGTGCAAACATCAATGAGCAAGCGAGCACAAGTTATTTAATAGCCTGGTTGTTGGTACGTAAAACAAGCTATAGTGGCAGTAATTTCTGTTAATTAGCTGCACTAATTCATCATATTTTTTCTTCCTCATGAGGGCAAAGATTAGACAATTTAGCCAATAATTTGGCATTTGTTTTGGAGTGCAGGAGGTGCATAAAATTTAAACTTACAAATAAATGTGCGCTAGAACATTACCAACTTGTTTGTTTGCGTCTTGTCTTCTCCGTTGTAAGAACAGAAACACCATTTCTTATGAAGTGGATCATTTTACAATGAACAGATTTTTGTGGATTAAAAAAAGATTCCAGGGTAAATATGTAGACTAAATGAACCGGAATCTCATATAAATTATATTTATGACACAAACCCAAACTAAATTTTGATCAACAAATGCTCAGGCAGACAAACACTTCTGTGAATTTAAGTTCCCATTACATCCGTATTGTCGTCACTAGAAAAACTATTTAATAGTTGTAAAAATGTGTTTATTACAGCAGTCATTTTATTAAAAAGTATATTAATGCACATATCATGAATAAAGCTAAATATAATAATAACAAGAACTATTTATTAAAGTCTAGATTCAGGAGCATTCTTTATACCAATACGGTCACGCTATCACACATTTACAATAGCTGGCTTGGATGATACATTTCAATTCTCCATTATAAAATATCAAGGTTTACACATTCCCTCATTCACACCAAACAGCATCGCTACTGGAAGCCTCCGAGTATATCCAATCCATCAGTTCTAAAGGAATGGCACAGAGAAGTTAATTTCATGAGCATAAAACAAGTTACAAAGCAATATTTATCACGATATCATGATCAGTGGGATTTCAAAGAGAAATTCAATACACCGGATACTTCACGACCATTTTTGTGATATCATGTATCGTATTATACACTTTTAATTGCTTATATTTCTGATAAAGTCATTAAGCAAGTCATGATGGTAGTTATTCACTTGTGTGTACTTCAGCACATGACAGAAGTTAATGCTTTTAACAAGTCTTTTTGTGTGGGTCTGTGTATATGATGGTAAGCATGCTATCTCAGAAACTGCATCAAATTTCAAAATTCTGTTTCCACCATACGATAGTGCAGACAATTCTTCAGATTGAGTACGCAGATGGGATCTGGAGGCTATCCCCCAGGGGGTAACGGTAGGGGAAAATTTTATAACCTTTTTAAATGGGCTGAAATTCGGTACATATGTAACTCATACAACATTATAATGTTCTGCAAAATTTTACTTTGTTTGTATGACACGTGCAACCCCCAGAGGTTGCTAAAGGTCAAATTCTGTTTTCATCCCTACTTCCACACGTTAATTCCGATTAGGACGGAGTTTTCGACAAATGACTTGTAAGAGTGGGACACGTGCGGTCAGGGTTGGACAGGAGGTGTTAGACAGGAAATGCACAGAAGTTTTTCTCCATGTGATTACATGTCTTGTTGTACGTAGGTAAGATTTAGCTACCATGAAAGCCTGTTATATTTAAAATAAATATAAATCCAAGTCACCTGTAACTTTTGTGTACACGCCAGGAAGTTTCTTGCGCCCACAGCCTCGACCCCACGACACCATTCCCGTCAAAATTGACCTTTGACCTTCCTCTGTAGCAAGGGGGCTTCCTGAGTCACCCTATGAAACGCAAAAGATATTTCATCTTAATTGCTACACATGCATACTCTTCTCCCATGAAATATTCCGAGGTAATTAGGAATACACAAGAAAAAAGAAGCAGTCATGGGTACAGAGCATATCGTGATAATGAAGATGATAGTCAACATCATTCTTTCTCGCGTCATTATCGTTGTCATCAGTAGTATCATCCTTGCCGATAAAATAATGGAAGTAGCAGTATCATCGAAATAATGTGCGTTGTCAGCACTTCATCATCATCACCAAAGGCAACATTCAACATAGTAATCGTGTCGACAGAAGTAGTCATCACGACGATGAATGGAACAAGCATTTTTTAAGTATTTATTGCTGCCCAATAGTAATAAACATAACGTTTATCCTATAAACATTCCTTGGGATGCACGCATTTCTCGCGTATTGCGTAACAGAAAATGGTAAATATTAGTAAAAATAACACATGTAGAACACTCACCACACAAGAATCGATTCTTCCGTTGATGTAGCCAGCACACATCATGCTGTTGGTGATGACATAATTGTGTTTCTTGTACAACTCCTGACATGTCGAATCGTTAAATATTTGAACACGGGCTTTTAACATTTCGTTTGATGGAGAGCCTCCTGTGTAAATAATTGTATATTTAAATATTTGCAAACTGCTAAATCGTCAAAACTGCCAATCTTTTGTCGAAGGTTTAATCAATCCATATAATCATGCAGATAAACATGCAGATATGTTATACATGAAATGTTCTAGTGTGAAATATAATGATGACACAACCACTACTTAAAATATATGCACCGAGTAGAACAGCAATGTTAAAGGATAAACAGAAATTAGAAGAAATATTAAATTTGTATATAAAAAGTTGATTTAAACAGCAAATTAGATCTGCTTCTGATGCTGTAATAATATTATACCTTTAAAATGGTCTAAATATTGGATAAATGAAAACCTCAAAATTGTAAAGCTATTTCAATTTACCTAATCAGTTCTAGCTACCAGTTGACGTACGAAGCATTTATATTTTAACCCTTCTTCTCTTGATAGATCTGCTACGAAATATAACATGAAGTTCAAAGTACACATTGAACATTGAACATTTTACTNAATTGTAAAGCTATTTCAATTTACCTAATCAGTTCTAGCTACCAGTTGACGTACGAAGCATTTATATTTTAACCCTTCTTCTCTTGATAGATCTGCTACGAAATATAACATGAAGTTCAAAGTACACATTGAACATTGAACATTTTACTATACTCAACATTACCTCGTCAAAGTTATAGATACTAGAGCGGCTGGTTGACAAAGCAAAGAACATGTGTACATTGTTAGAGAGTATCAGTTTGGCATCGGCTGACTGTTTTCTTTAATGTATTTTCTTTAATATTAACAAAGAAATTTTTAATAAAATAGAAAAGAAGCGCCTTTTAAAGATTTTACTCTCACAGTAGGACTGCTAACAGGATAAACATCTATACCCTTTATATGTTTTCCCCCTTTTTCTTTCCCTTTTATCTCGCTGTACCATTTACTGTGAGACGGACATCAAAAAGTAAAAAATAAAATGTAATAGTATATGCATTTCATATCTTTTACTTCGTCTCCGACTTCCCGTGACCATTTCTCATTCGACCCCAACTGCTTTGACGCCTAGCCTAATGTGCCTACTGTGGTAAGCAGACCAGGGAATCAAGGGTAGAAAAATCCATTTTTGGACATGCTTTAAACATTCTCGCTTTAGCGTCAAACTCATTATCATTATCTGGTTGGATGCTTCTCTTCTTAAAAACGTATTTTAAAAGTATAAATTCTTCATTTACTCTTTTCAAAAATGATTATCATGATGATTAGAATGTAGACAAATCTAATCTTTTTGAAGAGCTTTGAGGGGATACTTTCAATTTTTAAAATTTGTTTTTATAAATATGTATATTGGTACACTATAGGGAAGAAATGCCTTAGAAATGTGGATCCAACCAGCCTAGTGATATGACAGTGGTACTTACTACTCCCTGTCTCTGTATAGCACTGCATTACAGATATCAAGTTATTTCGCGATTGGCATCACAAAAAAATCTTTTCTGCCATTTTGTGATTGATTTTTACACTTCGCCTACTATACCTTCCGTCATAAGACCCCAACCAGTGACTACAGCGTAAGCTTCCTCCTCATTTTTCGCATTTCTCCCATTTCTCTCTGTCGGGTCTGGTAAACAAATTGGTACGGGCTTTGGTGGCACTGCACGAGCTTCAACCTCAGAATGTAACACGCTTCTCTTTTTTCTCTAAAAAAAGAAATATTGAAAGTCATCCATTAATACATCCAGCACACCACCATCCATTAACAAATTTCATACTCCTCTCTAGCACTTCCACTTATTCTTTTTCTGTTATAGAACAGTCGTATTATTATTATCATCATTTAAGAAGTTTTATGGCGACGACGACGAATGATATGCTTGCTTACCAACGAATGAAAGTCAAATATGTTGTGGAACAGTCTGTGAGCATTACTAAAGTTTTTCTGTTGCTGACTCGTGTTACTACTGGCGGTATTGTTATACCCTGCAGAAGCCGGGTTGCTTAAAGTACTCCCACCACTACCAGTCTGATTGCTGTTCATTTGATAAATCTGTGCCAGCGGGATCTTTTTTTCCGTCCAAGAGTTAAACTCAATCGGATTTGCAAGGCGGATGAGTGCCGCGTCAAAGTTGAACGTGACATTATCATAGTTCGGATGAACAATAATCCTGTCCACTTTTGCTCTTATAACCCCTCCAGCAATTTCGTTCGGCTGACTAATGTCATGCTCATTTAGTAACACGTCAAAGCGTATCCCTTGTCCGGAAAAAACATTTGTCTTACTACCGCCGCCATCACCAAAAGCAGCAGCGTTACTGAAATTTTCTCCAGCTTTCCTGGAATTTCTGCAGTAGAAACACATACACACACATAAGCAAACAAAATGCAGGATTTCAATGGTAATAAATTATACTCCGCTAAAAAAAGTTTTTCGCTTCGTTCCATCGCACGTAAGCAGCAGCTTTGACTGCAATAAATATTTTTCAACAAAAATATTTTTTATTAATTTCCTACATCCAACCTGACACATTTGGCTGCAGTCTTTGCACAGCAAATAAAACTTTTTGGTACTTTTGGCACGACCAAAAGCGGATATAAATGTAATATTCCCTTTTTAATCAAGTAAATTATGCATGTGCTACGCAATAAGCACACAAACTCGGTGGATGTAGTACACAAGTAGTAGGAGTAGTGCAGTAAAACCCTTTAACAACACACAGTTCAGTTAGATTTTGTCGAAAAAAAAACACTTTATTTATACCAATATGAAAGAAGTCCCTATGAAACCAGAGATTCTTCGCTGGTCGATTATTATTGCGTCATATATGTTGGAATATTAATGCATATAGGTTTGAATAATATGAGCAAGCGGATGTCTTTCTGACTTGCAAGAGGCATACCACGACGTAATTCTAATTTACATGTAGCATTTATTTTCAATGATTAAAAAACTTCTTCCTTTCCATAGTTGTGTTTGAAATATGAATAAGGAATTGTCAACTGGCAGCCTACAAATTGTAATTGTACAGAGGCGACACGAACTTATTTACCAATGCTAGCGGTGAACAACACGTTGAGCATGTACATGTGCAGTGTGCATGTATCAGACAATTTATTACGGCACAATGAAGCTTGAGAAAAAAGGAAATACATATACTAAATATTATCCACACCGGCCTTTTAAAAATATGGTAAAAGTAATGCGAGATTCTTTTCTGATGTTGCCTGCGTTTTTGTGACTTTTGCTCTGTTGTTGCTGCTGATCGAGCTACAAATTAATTTGGACATCTTTATTACCCACTTGCCTCCTCCGTCTTTGAAGTAACACCGACAATAAAAAGCACAAATATTCCAAAGGCTCATGTGTATGTGTGTGTATCAGTTCATGTACGTGTACTATTGCTATTGTAAGCACTTTTTACTCACAGAAAATGTGTCATTTGTCCAGTGTAGAACTCCTACCGTCACGAAGTGAATTTTTTTTCTTGAGGTGACCATTTTACATTTTTACTGCTGCTTTTTACTGCTGATTCACATTTGAAAGCAGTTTTAAAAACAGTTTAAAAAACTAAATTTTTACTAGATTTGTACTTGATACAGCCACGCTGCTTGAGTCTCTTCTGAGTTGTGTAGCAGCGAAATTTAATTTGTTGAGCAACAATGCTACTACTTCATAGGCAATACGCCAATGAATGAAATGAGTTCTGCGCTGCTGGTAATATGGAATGCCAGTCTCATAAACAAAAAACAAGTTGACAGTAAACTACATGAAATTTACAAGTGGAAAATATATGCGAAATGTCATGTTTCATGTGTGTCGCTGCCGCCTTTTTGAATGTACCGAAAAGAATATTGCCTCTTCACGTACGTACGTAGTATCTGCATTACTATTATGCATTTTATTAATTTATGGTTGGTTACCTCAAAATGATAATAAAAATATTGAATATATTTTTTAAAGAGTATTTCTCTTTAAAATGTTGCAAAATGAAGGAATAATGTGTGTGACGGGGCACAAGAAATGGACAACTAAATATGGTAATTTTTATGTGTTCATGGCTGGTTACGGATTAAGGATGGAGTTTAAGGCAGGGAGGTAAAAAGACTTTTGTTTCATTATTCTCTTGAAAATGTGTCGTGTATGTGACGATAGTTTTGTGGCTACCTAGAGGATAGAAGATGACAACAATAATAAATAAGTATGCTAATAAGCTTGTTGCAGTGGTGTGCTGTGTGCTGTTGCTTTTTGCGTGTCATACCATACAAAGAGGATTTTTGGATGAACTTTAAAATAACGAACAATAATCTTGTGCTTTACACGAATTTTTAGTACGAAGACATGGTTGTGTCACGCAGCGACATATTTAATGCCTCTTCTGTGAATCCTATTTGCTATGCCACACATTAACATGCATTAGTATGTTACGCGCCGCAAGAAGTTGGCATCAATAATTTTTATGAGCTTTTTGACAATATTTTCTAATCATGGCAGCAGCTCTCCAATATTTCATAAAAATTACAAAAAAGGATCGTATTTTGTTTACTGAGAAATCCTGTAGGAGAGAATGCATTCAGCTTATTATCGTTTTACGAAAACGGCTTATATCCGTTAATTTAATTCTCTAATAGGTTTATTTTATACTTTCGGTCGCACGGTATACACATTGGTCACGACGGCCGACTCATGACAAATTTATTAACAGAAACGGTTTGTCATTTGGGCAAGGAATAAAATTTATGGTAATTTGCTTCAAGAGGAAGCCCATTTCAAAATATAAAATTTCTGTAAAGCCAAAATTATTAACAAAAGCAAAGTTCCTTTTTGTTATAAAATACTTATTGAGAAAAACTACGCTTTGATAACAAGAAACGGTCATCTGACAAGGGAAACGCACACACACACACGGTTATTATTTACTTTGGCAAAGGAAATGGAAAGTAATAAATGCAGCTTCAAATGACGGATGACGCTGTTTTTCTTATAACGAAAAGGAAACCCAGTTTCTTTGAAGATAAAAAACGGAGCAACTTTTTTGGAGAAACAGTTGATTGGTTAAGGGAAGATGGACAGAAGGTCAAATAAATAATAACAGGTTGGATTGTTTGTAAAATAATAATAATAATAGAGTACTCACGGAATAACACAGTGTGCAGCAGTAAGTAGAAACTGATTATTTATTAGGGATGCTCCACAGTACGGCCGGTTACTATTCAGCTTGACAATGGCTGCAGTCCACGGGCTCTCTCCAGGCATCATGGAGCTTCCACCAACAATACGGCCGTGGACGATTTGAGAAGAATAATGGCTATCTGGTACACCACATTCTAAGCAACACAATTGTAAAAGTCACGTTGAAATTCATAAGAAATCCAGGAAATTTTACTTCGATTTGTGATCACAAATGAATTGTATAAACTTATAACAACTAGTAACCAAGATTGCACTGAAACGGTAGGAGGAAGGGTGTCTGTAAAGAAATTCAGACACATTTGGCCTTAATCGAAAATTTGTTTGGGGCATTACTACGTAAAAAGGCCATTGGGTTTAATCATGACGACATGATTAAAAATGGTGTCGGAGAAAAAACGCATTAAAATCACAATAGAGGCTACTATGGTTTCATAGTCCAACGATTTCAAATATGGATCTCAAGCTACTCTACAGAGTACAAAAGTAAATGATTTTACCATATTAATGTATTAGACTTCCTGCTATATGCTCTATTAAATACTTGGAGGGCGTAGCCTGCATGCAGGACGATATTGAGGGGTCAAACAATTTGCACTTCCACCTTATAATAGTTTAAAAATTTCTATGCTGTGTAAATTGGGTGATTATTAATTTGTAAAAATGGCCATATATGTCGTTTATAATGGAAGTTGGAATCATTCAAAAATTCATAAAATATAGTGTTACCTTTAAAACTCTAATAATATATGACGTCCGCGTACACAGACAAGTGAATAAGTATGTGATATGTTGTATGCATTTTTTGTGACGATATATATGGTTATATTCCTAATAAAAGGAGAATGCACACCTTTTCCAGCGCTATAAAACAGCTACCTCCTACAAAACCAACTTCCCTTTAAACGATATTTCACGTTGATGTTACTTCCCAAGAAGCTAAATATAATCCTTTATTTGTTCGTTACCCGTGAGAAAATTTCAGAAAAGGATATGCCAGTTTCATCATCGTAAAAGGTTCGGTAATAAGTGAAGTGCTTACTTGAAATTTATCCATAGTTCTCCCTTTTTTCATCCACCTCAACTACAGATATTTTTAGAATGCTCGTTCTTAGTCTCTTTTACCTACGTACGTAATCTTTTTCAAGTGCATAGCTTTATCAGTGTTGAACAAAGAGCCTCTTGAATTCATCCAAAAACTTTAGACATTAAAAAGCAGCAGTGAATACTCACACACAAGAATATCAATCTATTCCTGCGTGCCTACTTCTTTTGGGAGAAGGTTTTTCTGCATTGTTGCAGTAATAATGCTAATACGAACAGCTTCGTATCAACCCCGCTTGACGATAAAAAATATGAACCTACAACGCATTTCCCCATAAAGCACCTCATATTTGCCCTCACACAAAGAATACTTACTTATAGAAACTTTAATAAGTTCATATTGTATCTCCCTCAAAATTTTAAAGATTTTATGTACATTCCTCGTTGAACATGCATACCTGCTGTTCGATGAATAAAAACCTGCTATTCACAAATATATTACTGCAAAAGTACATTATAAAATGACGGCTATGAAGCTCAGTTTTTTTTCGTATTTGAAAAAGCAATAACAATAAAAACGATAATCTTTCATGTATGGCCACAGGAAATCGTCAAAAGATGTGATGATGCCACACACGTTGCGTTATGGTATGGAACATAGTACACACTACAAGTACGACTGCCACCACCACCAAGTAGCATCAGCAGCAGGAGCAGAAGAGGTCATAAAAATATAGAAGAGTATAATGTAGTCTCTTAATATTACAATATTAAAATAAATATCACGACACATCACAAAATTGAACAAAAGTAACAAAAGCCCCGTAGCTGGCTTAGAGCATGATCCTGTTGCTGTGCTGCTGATCCGGATGGTGTGATGGGGTGCATGATGGTGCGCATAAAATTTATTTTCTCAAGAAGAATGAAACCATAAGTCAATACGAGGATTATGATAATGTGTCGTGTCATATGAAAAAGTCATATAATATGCACAATGCCAGTAATCATAATAAGAATAACAATATAGCTTTCTTCTTCTTCTCCTCTTTTACAACAAAACGACGAACTACCTGTTCAACTGTGTGACTCGACTATTTCTCTGCAGGTCTGCTGCATGTGTGGGGTGTTCTCGGGAAGGAAAACACAGTGAAAAAATTCTCACATGTTGCTTATTATTTACCACCAACAGCAAGACGACACCGAAATAAAAGGACACAATGCAGTGGTAGGAGCAGCAGCAGCAGCAGCGGCTGAAAAATGACATGCAGGTTGGGTTTTAAACAATTTTTAAGTAAATATTAATCAACCAAACAAGAGAATCAACAGAACCTGCATGACTCTATTCAGGAACAGCTCATTAATGTACACTTCTCTCTCTCCCTGGACAGGTTGCTGTCTTTTTGGGACAGATTATAATAATAACAATATTAATAACGGGCATGGTCTTTGCACATTTGAAATTTTCTCAGGCGGATGATGAAGAAAAAGTAGATGTACCTCTTATAACTACAATATATAAAAGTAATGCAGATTCTTAAACAGACGAAAAACGTGATTTAGTGCCTTTTTGTTCTTTTAACATGGTTTACTCTTTCCCTCTTCTTGTGCTGCTTGTGAGTGTACTTAGGTTTGTAGAAAGAAGACATTCATCCATACCATGCTCATCAGTCATCATCATAATCTTCACGCACCTTCCCTCTCTGGTCTCACATTGCCTAGGTTTGCCTCGTTGGATGCTTGCTGAGCGATACAGCAAATAATGTCAGGTAGACACACAAGGAGTGAAATGTAAACTTGTAACTTTTGTGCCTGGTTGTTGGTTGGAAGTACATTAAAAGGAATTTTATATTGTTTGAAAATGAATGAATGAATATTTTGCATGCACATCGGTTTGTCTGTGGTGCGGTGTTGGTGGTGTAATGAATGTAACTTTTGTCCGGAATGCTCCGTAATTTTACAAACTTAATATTCACATATGTCGTGTTGATTTATGCGCATGGCAAAATGAATTTTTTATTCGTGTTCTTTGTGCAAGCAGAGGGAGAGAGGGGGAATTGGAATACCTCACTGCCAACTTTCTGCCATAAAAACTTGTCAACCTTTTGGTATGGTGATGGAGTTGATTTGGTGAGGATTTGGATGGGTAGGCAAAGGTGGAAAAGGATGTGGGTGAATGCCGACGTTATGGTGATGTTAAGAGGGAGCTTGAGCGTAGTTTTTGAAGATTTTTAAGGGATTTTGTTTCATGAATAAATAATAATGGTGTATTCACTTACTGCAATTCCCCATGCGCAGTTGTGGTTTTGAGGATGGAGAAGGATGCTTAATGATTAGCGTAACGTTTTTTATTTGCTGCTCCTTGTTTGTTGATCCGGATGACATAAGACCGTGTTGGTGGACGATTATTGGGTAGGTTTGCCTCTGCCAAGGGAGACCTGTGGAGTGTTGGCTGGGTTGAGAAGGAGAGCCAGGATTTGTCGTAGAAACTTCTGAGGGGGAGGAGGGGGAAACCAGATCTGTTAAATTAGACATATTTTCAAAAGGCGCAAAAAACACAGGAAAGAATGACGTTCTTCACGATCTCAAGGAAATGCAGCAGCCTGTAAATTACCGGAACTTGGGCCCCCATCGGTGGTGCAAAGTACAGTACAATCCAGTATTGCTGGTAAGGCTGCTCCTCTTGACTTAAAAGTTAAAGCGAGTTTACCGGATGAGGAGCTGAAAATCTGATTTGCGCGAGGTCTTCGATTCCCACAAAATCTAACAGACGTACAGGGCATGTAACGACAAAATACAAGTCAATGACAGTTTGAACAAAACGGTTTATTTCGATGGTTTTTCCTGGGAAATATTTCCATTTTCCCTTTTCCAATGCAATAAATCACTCAAGTAAAATACAACAACCACACGCAAGCAAACAGTGGTAATCCCGAGTTCACTCACGTTTTGTCCAATAGAATCGTGTTGTCAGTCAAATGAAGATAGTTCTCATCACAGCGGAACAGGGCTGGCAATTGAAACCAACCACACTTGAAGTTTAACTTGCATCCGTCAACAGCCTTCAGAAAAACAAGACAATTTTTCACAACTTGACCATTTCAATAACATATAAATACTTCAGAGTCAATAACAAAAGCGTTTATAATCAAACCGTGAATGATTTACATATTTACAGCATGCAATTTAGATCGTTCACCCTAATTGACTTGTTTACAAAGACTCTTTTGTTCATGCGTACCTACCAATAATGCCAGGCAGGTAAAACAATATTTGGGAATCTTGTCTATTGGTACCACTATTGGTGGTATAATAATATACCTACCCATAACATCTTTCTCCCTCGCGAAAATAATTGTAAAATAAAAGAAATGATCTCTTTGAATGCAACCTGTATATTTACGATTATCATAGCCATTTAATATGCAATAAATACCTCATTGGAAAAAAAATGTACACTGATCCAGTTTGACCACGATACTACCGTGAAGTGAGATGACATGACATATGGGCGGAGATATTCACTTCTCATCTTCTCATGAAGTTATTAGATTTCGGCCTTCCTGCGAGCCCAGTATTAAAATTGCATGAGGCAACCTTGGCGAAGAAAGAACAACGGGGTGAACCAACACAAATACATTTACCACATGCATATCGGTAGAAACTACGTCGCAGCTCGGTGCAAATCTTTCGAGCTATTTATTTAGTGGGATTAAACAAAAGAACAAGTAAGCTATCCTCCCTCCAGTATGCATTTGTACATGCCAACTCCTCTGCTACTATATAATGTCGTATTGACTGCGATATATGCATAATTCGAATTTAAAGGTCATAAATAAATTTTGTTTAGGAAAGGTCACACGAACGTTTTGACTCGCTGTGATATCATGTATGAATACCATAAATCACCTGATATGCAAGCAGGCAAGCATGCACGACGATGAAGAAAGCTTGTCAGAAGAGAAAAAGGAACATGATCATTTTCAGCTTCATCGAATATTCTCACTCAGTCATTTCCAGTACCTAATATGTATTATCCTCTCCATCCACCCCTCTATTCATTATATGTATCACACATACGGCTGCATACAATAAAAGTCATGTCATCTCGCTTTTTTTCTTCCGAGAATCGTCTTCATCCTGCATTACACATGGTATGCCGTGCCATAAAATTGTGTCTCACAATATTTTACCTACTTTCTCGTTGTTTACTAATACTGCGACGGAATGCATTCTGTGCGTAAGTAATAATCCTGTTAAAAAATTCGAGTGGTTACACTTTTTGGTGGCGCTGCCTAAACAATGAAAACTGACTACGCCACACCATCATATCAATAAATATTCATTGTGGCCATCCATCTCCCCCTCTCACCCGCAATAAAGATGACTATCGAAGAAAACATGCAAAGAACAAGCACGCTACACATAGACGCCAAGCATTCAGAAAATGTAAAAATCGTTTTTTGGCGAATTAAAATGTCCCCGGGTGAGATTTTTTCAGAACGAGTGAACCAAAGCAATACAGTGGCGGCACTCTACACCCCTTACTTTGAATTGCGCTGGTGCAAAAAAACTGGACTTGACACCAGCAGAAGAGATTGTATACACAGAAATTAGGGATCCTCTTTCGCTCTGTTGTTATCATCATCCTGTTTCTTCTGTATGACAATCTCGCTGCTTAAGCACACAAGTAACAACAATGCAGTTTCTGATGGGGCTCATATAGCATTGTAGTTGGCGAAGATCATTATCATGCTAATGATGATGTCCTTTTCTAGTGAAAACTGAGTAACAGGAAAGAGAGGGAACAAAGAGGATGAAGTCAAATGAAAGGAGCATCAATGCCAGAAAAGGTAAAAAGCAGTATTTTGATGAAAAAATATGGATAAACACAAATCCTAACAGCTGCCGTGTAGCATAATCAGCTCTACGTTCTGTGCTGTATTTTCTCTCTGCACAAGGAAAAATCACGACACCTTCTCTCTTGTGCTTTCTTGTATTCTGTTTTTGCTATCATTGATTGCTTTTGGCTATTGTAACTTAATCAGTAACGTAGCACCCACTAAAAACCAACAAACTACAGCACAGAGCACACACTGTTTATTTAAAACGTTGTTACACTCTGGCGCAGAGTGCATAGAAATTTGTAAATTACAATGCTTACAAAACATGTAGCACACGAATTTTGGTATTGTTTTTCACAAAAGTGTATCAATAGACCAGATTTTTAGAGAATCTGCTTTGAAAAACAAATGAGGTACATTCAGTAGGAGACATGAGGTGGTGCTTCTCACAAACTTTATGCTTTGGTGTGCTGTTGACTTTATAAACTTCACAATTGTAAAAATGAGTCTGCAGCGCAAAATGTATTTGGTTAAATTGTTCTTTATAAAGTTATATACACCAGGTACTACAAAGATATTGCTACAGGTCGTTGCCAAGCGCTGATATCGGAAAGCGAATATATATATATATTTTCATCGTAGTCATAATTCTTTTGGGCGCCCTCATCTGTATCGGAATAATGTAAACAGCACAAAATAGGTTTTTGCAACAATAATTCACCTGACAAGTAAAAGGATTTTCTCCTCGTCGTCTCTCTTTTTTGTCCCAAAGAGGAGATTATTAAATATAATACCTATTAAGGACTTTTTAAGTGAAAAAAATCACTAATAAGCATAACAAAAAAATGCATTCAAAAGCCACTAACTTTTTCCTGCTTTTCTGTTCTCTTTTGTTAATGATGTACAATTTATATGCTTTTTCGTTTAGAAGATTTTAGTGGTGCATCATTGCCAGAGCGACAAAAGCAGTTGAACAAGAGAACAAGCTTACTTGCTCCTTTCTATCTGCTTATCTGTTCAGGGAAATAAAGCAGGGGAAAAAGTCACAAAGACAATAGTAGCTTCTGTAAGAAACGAGTCATTTTCACTATGTAAGTAGCTACAACAACTCTGTCGCTCGCTACAAGACAAACTTTAAAAGTATCTCTGTACTAAACTCACTTCAAACTAGTTGTGTACAGACTCTCTCTTGATATGAGCATGTTTGTCTGTATTTTTGAACGCTTATCTGAAATATTTTTTTGTCTGGTCTCCTGGGTGCTGCTGCGAGAGTATGTATGGTTAACTACAGACAGTGAATTTGTTTCTGTATTTGACCCAAGAAAAAAATGACCGCCAAAATGTTACGACGATAAGTAAAAGCACAGCAGCAAAATAGGGGATTTTTTGGATCTTTTCATATCAGAACAAGATCGTTGAACCAGGTGAGGAGGAGGTGACGTTTTCTACAATGAAGGTTACAGCATAAGCAATCACAGCAGCAAAAATGTAATGGGTAAACGTAGCGTGCAATTTAAAACACAATAAAAAATATGCAGCAAATTGTTTTCCATTTTTTTTCATTTTTTAAGAGGAGTATTGCCGAGTTTTTGTATCCATCCGCCTCCTTCTCCGTGGTACAATCTTGCTGAAGACTATGTTTCTTTTGAGAAGGGAATGATAAAAGTTCACAAGGTAAAAGGATAGAGGAGAACTCGATGTCGATGCGATGAAGATGATGATAAAGGTGAAGAGTAGCCACGCCAAAACGAAAGGAAAAGAAGATGTAACAATAGACCGCTGCTGTACTTTATTGTACGTAGGAAAAGCGAAGGAGTTCTACTTGTACAGCAGAAAAGGTGGTGCTGCTACGGCGGATCACATCATTTCATGAGCATGAAGTGATGTTATCGGCATCGGGCCATAATATGCAAATTAACAATATTATGCAGAAACTTTATGCAGTAAAAATGCGTGCAGTTGTGCAGAGAGGATGGCTTGCGGCTTTGTTGGAGTTGGTTTTCTGCTCAGTTTTTTTGAATGAATATGCATGTTGTACAATCTGTTAAAAATTTAGATAGACCTTACATTAAAATTCCATCTACAAGTCCGTGGTCGAAATGAGGGCCGGGGTTGATGAAATGGTTGATTTTCGTAGGGTGTATAAGAGTGAAGTGATCTTTCGACTTGAGCCGGGTCCAGGAAGGATGCAGCAAATGACACCGGATAATGGTGATCGCGCTTGCGACGTTTCATGTCGGTTCCACTGGGAAATTCATCGGATCTTCCAGAGTTCTTTGGGAGAACAGCTTGGGTAGCCAGACGGAGGTGGGCTTTCACGCGAGGTTGAATTTTGTAGTTACCACATGGTACTTCTAAAGAAGAAGGAGAGTTAATTTAAATAGAATGTGGGCGTCATTTATAAAACCTTGTGCCAGCGGCAAACTTACTATATGACGTTTCCCATCCAAATGATGACGGCTTTAGAGAAAATTGGTGGCTGAACTCAGGTACAGGTTTGTAAGGAGGTGGATGAATGTGAGGAGGAGGTGGACCCCACCCATAAATATCTTCTGTGTCCGGTACGTTGGAGGGGTTAGGTTTAGTCGGGGGCGGACCTGATGGCGGCTTTGGTGGGGGACCCCAACTAAAACCATGACCGGGGGCGGATGCAGAAGCAGATGCTGTTGCGGCTGACCCACCGAATCCGGCTGTGGCAGATGCTGACGCACTTGCACTGGACACGACATACGGAGGAGAATGATGATGATGGTTGGATCCGTCAAATGGGTATTGCGAAGGGGGTTTTCCAGGAAGATAGTCGGACGATGAAGATTGCGGCGAGTAAGGATAAATGACCGGGGAATAACTTTGGTGATATGGGGATAGATGGGGAAGGAAACCGAGGGAGTTGCCACCGCTACTGCTGTACTTTGGCGGAGGCTCATATTGGTGATAATGAGGTTCCGAGTGGTAATGATTTAAATGCTGAGATGCCGATGATGATGAACCCGCAGATTGGTAAGGTGCCGAGCCCGGTCTGTATCCAGAATTATGTGGAGGAGAATATTGAGGATACTGAGGTGGTGGACCCGGGACGTAAGTCTGATGGAAATTGGAAGACGGAAACGATTGGGGTTGAGGTGGAGGTCCAGGTCTATATCCACCCCCGTCAGAGGTAGATGCGGCTGCGGCTGCTGCAGATCCAGGTGGAGAATCATAATAAATGACGGGTTGGGTGTTTGGCGAGGAAACACTTCCACTACTCGAGGGGGGTGGTGGAGGATACTCGTGATAATGATATTGTGTTGAAGCGCTTGAAGGACCTGGCTCTCCGTCACTTATTCTGAAATCACGACTCCGCCGATGGCTTGTTTTATTGTTACCACTTGTCACTGTAATTATCCCCGCTATACAAGCTACCAGTAAAGGGGTCAGAAACCAGTCCCGTGGTCGAAACATTTTGAAGTTTTCAAAATTTGCTCTCCTACAAAAAGTGTTTGCAAAGTTAGACCATGCAACTGAAGTTTCTATATTTTGTGTGGATTTAGTCGAGCTTGGATTACAACTGAACCATATAATTCGTTCATAACTGTATTCACTATTTTTAAAGTGATAATGCCATTTTTTACAGTCAGTGTTTTACTACCGCCATGACACAAAGTGAAATTTGTCCTCCGGAAATTACAGGTAAACCATTTAAAATTTTTATTTGTCTTTATTAAATAAAAGCGTGCCAAACGGGTGCTGCATTTTAAAACAGGAGAGTTGATCATCATTATTATTACCCTCGTTGCATAAACCCGATGAACCATTTTCAACCAGCGTGTACACACACACGTCTGTTTCATTTACATTTTAGCAGGGAGCATCGTTAACTTTAAATTATTTTTATATGAAATATTTGGTCTTGTAACACATTATTTATTAGTTCTGTTGCTGGCTTAAATAAGCAAAAAATATATACCATATCTATTCAATATCCATGCTGTAGTAACCCATACATGCTGAATTCTCGACACTCTCACCCAGTCAGGTTGTTTTGCCATCTTTTAGCTTTACTGTCTCTCTCCCATTTGCTCCTGTCAAGTGTCAGCAGGAACATTGCCATAAGTTTTATGATATGAAGCATCATCTCATCATCGTGATCATCATCCTTTGGTTTTACCATTCTATCAACCACATCATCAGAATGATGCGTATCATCGTCAAAAAGCAAAAATTGAAATATCCATTTTAGGAGAGTTCTCTAAAAGTTTATGGGAGGGTGGGACTGTGACTTTCAAAAAATATGCATATAACTTTCCATTTGGGAAAAATTACTTTTTCTACTTCTGCTGCTGTTGAAGTTGAAGCAATGGCTAGAGAGGTATGGAGTGGAAACTGCGAAAAGGAGTGTGATGTTGCTCCTGCCGCTTGATAGGAATACAAATAAAATAAATTATATATATTTTTTACTTATCCGTGAATTTTAAACAGCATTTTTATAAGTTTTGATTTTTGTATGCACTACATGTACTTCCTTTGCACGGACACGGATGATGAGGAGTTAAACAAGCAGCCTTCATATCTCATCATTTTCGTCATCAGCAGCATGCTCAGCATCGTGATCCACGCACAACCACACAGTCAGTCAAGTCATGAATTTTATCGGCTTGTGCGTGCTCTGCTGTATTCTGTTAAATGTTGATCGTACAAACCTACCAAGAGTCATAAAAATAACTTTATGCAACTGTCAATCGATAGCTGTGGTGACTCGTAAGAGGGCAAGAAATGCCTAAATGGTGAGAGTTGGAAGGGAACTCAAACAAATCTTATTGCAGACGTTGTACATTTATTATTATACAAATGTTATTGATAAGGCCAAAGATGCAACTTTTGTAAGCGCATTGTAGATAACTAGATAATTAGAGAAGATAAGGTTTGATAATGCTGGCAAGTCATACTCTTGGGCGGCGATGATGATGATCGCGAATGTAGCAAGTTTTTATGTGAACCTTCAAGTCAGTCAGTCAGTTAGTCAGGCACTGGTTTACCTGGCATAAATTGAAACAGCGAAAATGATAAATATAAGGAATGACGCATCATGAAAAAAGGGATATTTTTTTTCATGATTCGTCACACAACCCATCTCAATGTGAATTTTAATGAGTTTCTCATCCCAAAATTGAAAATGATATTAATATTCAGTATTCAGAAATTTTATTGCGGCTCATTTTTATAAATGCCTTCTCGCCGAGATGAGCGCAGTCAAGAGATCAAGTTTAAAATGTTCCTATCGCATCGGTGGACTTCTGCAACGTCGCAGTTGTTGCTCGTGTTCGTAATAAATGCTTCCCTACGAGTGCCTATCGTTACGTTCCAAATACAAAGAACACGTATGCTTTCCTTTTAAGGCGAACATACATAACGACGATGTGATGATGACGATAATAATAATAAATGTATGAATGAGGTATCAAACACGCCTATTACGCAAAAAATCTCAACATTTAAAAATATACACGTCTTGTCATCTCAGTAGGATTACCACACCAAGGCCACGAAACTTTGATTTTACATTTTAAAACGTAGGGTTTTCACCCTGCAAAAAAATAATTCAACTTCCAAAGTCACATTCTTTCGAGTTGGAATGCATTGGATACAATATAAAAAATGACAATGGGCTTGATAACAAGAGATGGGAAAGATCCATCTACCCACAAGCAAAGTACGAGTCTATCAATATAAATTCCCGCACATCCGCCCATTTTAATGTTAATTGGTAAACTTTAATTTTTACTTGGTTGCTATAATGATAAATTGCCTGCTCTGCATTCCACGATTGATCATTAAAATTGTTATGGAAAGGAGAAGGTATTTCGCTTTCTTTGTGAATAAATATGAAACATAAATGAACAATAACCTATTATGTTTAAGATTACCTGCGAATTACAAAATATAATTTATTCCAAGGCAAAAACTCAAATTTAGCTACTTGTTACATAGAATTTATGCCTGCATGACTTTTGCACATAGGTCTTGACACGTCATAAAAAAGTGAGTACCAAAGCCTAAAATTCCCTATATATCAGTTCCTGCACAGCAGTCAGCAGTAAAACGTACACCAATCTTGATTTGAAAAATCGTGCAAAGTGATTATTTATGGACTGAACAAAAACTGTCAAAACGTTCAAAACCTTAATTCTTTCAGCTTTTCTAGGAAGCAGCCACTTTAGCGCACTGGTTCTCTGTGGTTCTGCAACATTCAACTCGCATTGTCAGTGACTCGCAACCTAAATAAGAACAAGTTATAGAATTCCGCCGCCATTTTACCCGTCCGCTTTGACTGTTTTTCAATTTGAACACGCAATAAGTGATGCACAAAATGAAATTTATTC
Source organism: Callyntrura sp. NNG-2020 (assembly GCA_027744055.1). Taxonomy (NCBI): domain Eukaryota; kingdom Metazoa; phylum Arthropoda; class Collembola; order Entomobryomorpha; family Paronellidae; genus Callyntrura; species Callyntrura sp. NNG-2020. The sequence continues at coordinate 29,457 of JAHZNE010001642.1, forward strand.
AAGTGTGTCATAAATTAATTGCTCCCCCACCTATTTGCTCCAACATGTACAACATATGTACTTGTTTCCCCTCCGCATCACTCCCCGGCAATAACAATAATCATTATTTGGCATGTTTGGTGATTTTCTAATCATCTTTATGTATGTTCGCTTTCCAGAGCGTGGTGGGATGTTAGAAGGTAGCACCAAAAGGAAATAAAAAGTTACTGCCGTCTCGTAAACTTTTAGCTAGGAGGAGACAACTGACAGCCAAGATCCTACCATACCTATTCACCAAAGGTGCAAAACCAGGGACGTTCACAGGCACATACAAACGTATTAAAACGAGGCATGTCCATCGATTGTTTTAATCGATAAAGCGAGCAAAAAGGAAATGGAGGAATGATGAGTTTACAGCTTTTATTGCATATATGACTCAGCAATCAGAAAAGTTGTATGTGAAAACGAAATGGAAAATTTGGCTAATAGTGATGTTTTTTCTTGCTGTCGTCATTGTTACGTATAGTCATTCCCAGTTCCCAGTTCAAAATGCTCCTGCGTGTATTGTGTTTCTTTGTGCTGCTCACTTCATTTGTATTTGAATGTTTCCTTATGTTTACCCATCTCTCTTTTTGTTTTTATTTTGTGTTTGACGACTTTTTAATATTTACGGACCAATACAATACACACCTTGTTTCCTTTCCCTTTCCTGAGTACAATATAGGGAATACTATGATGATGCCATAATATCTTGTTGTACAAGATGGGCAAGACGATCATATCTCTTTTCAATAAGTTTATTTACGATCATCCCCTACCCATTTACATCAATAACATCTCAACTCATCATCTTCATCATCAGCAGCTTTTTCCGTTAACATAGACGACCTGAGATGAACCATACTGACGATAATACAATAATATTCCCAGGTTGCATTCTGTTTAATTTCTACAAGTTGGGGAGTTACATATAAATAGGCAAGTAGCTAGAGTACTTTTGCATAATTATAGGGACTAATTTGTTCTTTTCATGTTATGCTTGACGTTATATGTAACGTAGGAGATGTTGATTTTTGTTACGGACAGGTAGTTTGTTCACGGATTAATGCACTTAAAAAAGGTGAACCTGGCAGATTGATATAAATTCGTTTGCCAAAAAACCACACGCAGTCTGTCTGATTTCACAGATTTCGCTAATTGAAAGACCGCTCACTCTCAGCTTCAAAGGACAAGGGACCATTAAAAAAAAGATCATAGAAAGGGATTTTATACGAAACAGATATGTACGTGCTTGACTTTCTGATCCATTTTATGTAATACGTAATCATGCACTATACATTCACTAATACCCCTTACTTGGTTCAAATTTTGCGGATTTCTCAACTTTTCTACGTGATCTCGTTTGCATATTGAACAACTATTTTAAATCTACTACTTAGGAATACTAATGATACTAATGAACTATGAGCACTATGCTTGTTTTATGTCCAATAATTTTTACTGTTTTCACCATGTAAAAGTGTATTGCCACATGAACGTAATGTAAAAAAATAAGCTACAATTTTTTAGCAATGAATGAACCTTTAAATGAGGCTGTCTGGAGATTTAGATCGGCTTCGTACTGCGCTTTCTTTGTGAGAATGACTCATATTTTACGTATCAAGCAGTAGGAACGTGAATTTTTACGAGTGACAATAGTAAAAATTAAATTTTAGAACATTTACTGTGGACGGAATGGATAAATGCGCAATCTGTCATATGGACTAAACGCAAGGACTAAATGCTACACGAACCTACTTAGCAAAAGAAATTCTGTCATATTTGATCATAGCACTGCAATTTAGTTTCGGATTTGTCATGATCTATACTATAACAGAATAAAAACCTTACAGAAATCAGAATTTTATTTCATCTCATGCGAAAAGAATTACGCTCTTAATAGTTCTCGCTGTTGGGTATCTTACTTTTGAGTTCTTAAAACATTTTTTGTCTCAAGACTAGTCCTCACAGTCGAAAACGACAATCGTATTCGTATATAGCCACTGCCCGCCATAATTCTTTCCTACTAACATAATTCGTATGTACCCATCTGCACGCAACATAATACAAACCTAGCCAGTTACATTCCGACACATCACCTTAATCATCATGCAAATTTGTAATAAAAATATTGGAATATCTTAAATAATAGAAATGTTTTAATATCGCCATCAGCACCAAAAGCTACAATCGCTTCACTTGTTCAATGCTCATCTCTGCTGTCTGACTTTTATTTGGCGTCTCCTTCGAGATTTCGCTTTTGATGCCCTTGTCCAGTTCACCCTTGTGGTTATTATTTAGGCTTAAGCCAGTGAATTGAATGGATATTATTACCCTTTTCTCCTCTTTCCCGTTGCGGTCAGCAATAATGGTAAAGTCAGACTACAGCAGAGAGTGAGAGAGATAGTGAGAGAAAACCGGTGATTCTAGAAGATGAAATGGTGAAACACAACGTGATATGTGCACGATATAATAACATGCATAAAATATTTACACTTCTATTCTCAACTCTTTGATACCAAATAGTCTGGATTCGAATAAAGTAGGTACCAAGATACAAGCATAGTATGGACACGGACACACAAAAAAGTTGTATGTATTTTGATATAATTATTACCGTATGCATTATATTTACTATTGATGTCCACCACTGTAGATGTCCGTACGGAACATACAAGATATAATAATAATGACGATGATATGATGATGCGCAACAACATTTGATGACCAGTCATGCAAGCAATATAAAATGTGTTATCATATCATACACATGTCATGTTTTTATGATTATTTTTCAGTTTAGAGAAGATTCAATTCTGCTTGCTCTTACTCTACAGGCATTATGGATAATATTGGGTATACATATACCTACTGAGTTATATACGACGATGATGGCAATGGGCATGGGCGCATACCTGGTTTTTTAAAAAGATTTTAAAAGAATACTTTGGTGCATGGTCGTCGTCTTTGTAGCCGTATGGCTGGGGCACTATCGTATTAAATGCCATTATAAAATGCTTGTTTGATTGCCAGTTTGCTCTGGTTGTAGTTGTACAAGTACTCGTACAACAAGAAGTAGTAGTAGTTGTTGTAATACCAGCACCATCATCATCATCGTCGTCCTCGTCGCACCACACGTTTTATTCCTTTTCTAATCTAAATTGACTCAATTGATGCTCATTCATGTGGTGATAATGAACCCATTAAATGAGCAATGAGAAGATAGAATAAAAGAACAAGAAAAAAGTACAACAAACAAGAATATTAAAAAAAACAAGGGAAAGACGGTTTGCGGAGAAAACAGAAAGCAGGTCGCTCATAATGGTCTGGCGGATGTGGAATACTGGGATATTTCCAATGCAACTGTTGAAACTACTTTATAGCTGGAGGTTTTCGCAAACAAGAGTTGAATCTTTCAAGTGTAAGTGGTTTGACCACTCAGTCTCATCGAAATTGAAATTTTCAAAAAATTAGTTTCAGGGCCCAAGTGGCAATTTCAAGTTTAGTGATTCATTTCACAATAAAAGCGCGGAAATTCAAATGCTCTGTTTTTGTTAGTTATGTACTGTTTATTTCATCCATTGTGTAGTATCGTATATGCTATAACTCTATGTCATTATATAGCTTGATATAAACTTTTTATGCTTAAGAGTTCACACTCAAAAGAGAAATGAGCCTACGAAATAAATGTTCCATTTCCCCCATAACATTGCTCCAGGTTTGAGATTTCTTACCCCGGGATCTTGCGCTGTCATGTCATATATCGTTTGATTATTATACGACATAAACTTTGTATTTTCACACCGACAACGAAAGAATTCTTGCATAATTGAACACTACTACAGCAGTAGCGTTGACATGTAATAATAGCTGCTCAAATTGCCCAAGAATGCAATCTTTCTATGCATGGATAATAATTACAATTCCTATTACCAGTATTGTTAAGATTTTCCCCCAAGGAATTTTAAAAGGGCCCTTTTCCTTTCTTTCCTTCCTCTACCTTCCTGGGAAACTACAACGTGTTACCGTACGTCTTACCGTCAACGCAAACCTTCTCTCAAAGACTGTAGCATTCTTTCTAGGTGGGTAGAAAACAAGCATAGAATTCGTAACATTTTATTTTTTCTCCACAATTTGTGAGCAGTATGATTACCCATTCTGTCTTTTTCACACTAACGATGTACCCCTTGTGTAACAAATATGTTTACTAGTCATTCGGTTAAAGGTCTTGGTGTCTAGTTTCTCTCGAGGCTTGATGCTGCCATGATCCCGTAGACGATCGGAGAAGGAAATGCAGTACCGTAAATCAACAAACGCATTCCATTGCAGCACAATACAGCGTAATATTTTTTGATGGAGCTCACTTAAAAATAATATTTTTTGTTTCCGAGGTGAAATGCTCTTTTTTAAACCATCGTCATCCCTATCACCTAGCTCACTCACATTCAAATCAAGAGGAGAGAGACAGCTTACAAAAGACCTTTACACGATTACTGCCCGTCACCATCACAATAACATTTTTTCACATCATATCATCATCTTCGCCTTGTCTGCTGTGTGAGTCTCTGCTTCAATGATGTCGATGATGCTCACATGGACTGCTTTGTTGTCTGTTGTGTTGCGTGAGCCCTTCACGTTCCTGTATTACATAATAAACAACTACATTTTTTACATGACAGCACAGGACACAGGGATGATGAGTGCAGGCAAGGTACATCGTAAACATATTATGTTACTCTATAAGTATTATTATTATTAGTAAATGCACATTTCTAATACGATAATTCCAACAATAACCTATATCACCGTGGATACCGCCGCGGAGCATTCAACCACAAACCAGTGAATGTTTTTTTAAAGAAAATAGGAATCATTGACTGCAGCCTGCAACGCAACCCTAGTTCGGGATTCTTACATGTAGTAACAAATAAATGGTAATGTATAAATTACGTTATTACTTCTATTATCATAATATGTATGGATAGTTGAATTGAGTATTGTGCGAACAGTAAGAGATGGCGTACTACATTATTCCTTTTTTCGTTCTGTCTTTTTATTCCAGTCCACATCCGTCCTTCCTTCACACATCGTCATCATCATCATCGTCATTATTATCATCGTAAGGATGATTGTAAGTGGATGTTTGCTACGAGCCTTTTATTACCACCGTCCCTTTTAATGACAGCAAAGGTGGCTCATGCTGTGAGAAAAAATATGTTTAAATATCTTAAGGCCCTCCGTTCCTGTCTTTCTCTTCGGAAAATAGATGGATGGACGGTTTTTGAACGTTTTGGAATTTTTCTATTTAAAAGGCATGCATGCCAATGGGATGGAAAACCGCTAGAAAGCTACAACGGATGCCAGGGCACCTGGCTTGTGCGCCTATTTAAAGCAGAAGAATGGTATAGCAACAACATCGTCACAAAAATTCACACTACAGATCCATGTTCGGAGTGAGGCGGAATGGGCACACACATATTTATCCGTGAAAAAGATATAATCCCATAAAGGAGTTAGTAGCCTTTGTTATACCGTGTGTGTGATACAAACATTAATATTTACCTGAGAGAGAGACGTGTCGTAAAAGTGTTTCTATTAAACACAAAAGTCCTTCTGAAGTGGCTGCTGGCAAAGCAAAAGCGTGTGTGTTGCTGCTGTGATGCGGTGGTGGTGATGGAGAGAAATGACCCGTACAAAACTACGAAAGGGAAGAGAGAAAGAGGAACTGAAAATTATGTTCATGCTTTGCATATTATCGGTAGACTTGAGAGCTGTATGCTTAAAAGATGTACATTATTATGCACATCCTAAGGTCCGCAGGGTTTCCTCACTGGCCTCGGTCGGTATTTTTTGTGCTCATTACAACCCTCCTTTCCTTCATCTTTGTGTCGTGACATATTATTCCGTTTTCCTGTCAGTTTCACCAGAGAGCCTGCTGGTGATTCGGCTGTCATGGTAAGGCATACTGGGAATGTATTCGTAAGTCTTGTCCATTCATAACAAATGTAGCTGTATCAACGTCACACAGTTTAAGTGGACAGAGTGACTAGTACTTGAATTGTGTTTTCATTTCCCTTCACTCCATTCTTGAAAACCAACTACACTCAACGTGTACCGACAACCGAAAGTGGACTGAAGGAATAAAGGGAATCAAGCAGTATTGTTATTTCCTTTTTTTTCTTTTTGACATGGATGTGACCGCTTTCCTAAATAATCTTCAGAGCTTAAAATATAAGCGAGCGCATTAACCTTTAATATATATAGATATATACTTTGGGTTAAGCGTGTGTGTGGTATGCCAGAAAAAACGAACTATTTCGTAGCTGCCACGCCAACATTTAAAAAGAAACAGAACAGCAGGTATCGAAAAAATATGTCAAATTATTTGGTTCCTCATATTTTCTGGATTTTCTCGTCGTCGTGTGTGAGTACCCCATACGACTTCAGTGTGCATTGGGGATGCACGCACAGAAACAGCGTACTTCATAGGAGATATACTAACTACCAGGCACTGACCGCAATGGCGATGACGAAAATCAAGAGGGAAGAGTCTGCACAATAAAAGTACTTTTTGTCCCCGGAAAAAAACGGGATGATTACTTTATGACCTGATTGTCTCCAAACCCTTTTGTGCATTTCCTTTCACTTCATCATCTATCCATTTGACTTTGAAGTATGGGTTGACTAAAGCCCTAAATATGTAAGATAATCTCCTGCTGATACTTTACATTTTCTACTTAGGTTTAGGTTTTTTAACAGTTCACCATCACGCCAGTACCTTCACAGTTCACACACACCAGCCCTAAATAAAAATGAGGATGATTAGGTGGCAAGTGGAAAAGCTTGTTGATTCGTTTTCCATGGTGAATCGAAAATGAAAGATACTTTTTGCTGATGACTGATGACGATGGAGCATTAGTACTGGGCAAAAACATGATCGTTGCAGTCAAACTAGCGGACCGACAGCTGTGAAAGTATTTTTCTTTATCAATAATATGATCAGTCACAATCTCTTGTTCAACGTGCGGTGGTAGAAGACGTTCGGAACAAAAACATGTTACCTTTTTGTCGTAGTCATCATCATCCATGTCTCCAGCTTCCTACAGGTTACTCCATTTGCTTGTACGTGTGACATGTTAGCGAGAGCCGACAACGCAACGGTAACAATGACAGTCAACGCTAGCAACAACATACATGAAAAATTCAGAGAAACTATCACGCTGGGCGAAATAATGACTGATAAAACATGACGTTGATAATACTAGGTTTATTGATTAACGCATACAACCATACTTGCATACTTTTGGAAAGTGTTGTACTTAAATACAAAATGCAAGCGTAATGTTTATACAGACTAAAGTTTTCTTTACGATTTCGATGATACATCATGTTTGTGTAGTTTTATACAACAACATAGGAAAAATTGTGCGTATTTATGTCTCCTTCCCACGGGTCGTATTATATCTGCTAGGGACACAACAGCGGTAAGTACGTTATGATGGCACAACGTGCTCCCTTGAAATTTTTTGCTTAAATCCATGCTCATAAAATTAATTTCGCAATCATTTATTGCACCCTGAAGCTACAGCCAAAAAGAGCCACAATAAACTTTCCTCGTATGTGTTGTATGTATGTAGTGTTTGCGCAGTTCTATATAAAATTCACACTCATATTTATAATAGATGTTTTAGCTATCGTCTTTCCATATAATAGGCAGAGACGACTATAAAATGACAGGTGTTAAAAAGAAGTTTGGAATAAAAGTCTGATCTTTATGACACAACCGCATTAAACACTTGAACAGTGCTAAAGATATATATGCAAGCTATAATAATAAGTTGTACGTGATTTTTGCTCATGTTTAAAAGTTTGCGTTGCTGAAATGCTAAAGTTATTCATGTCAGATTTATCGCTGCGATTTCTCTTTGATAATTCTCACAGGAAGCTTAAAATAAGTTGTACACCTTTTGGAAACAGTATTGCATTATCCTTTTTTCAGCGTTCACAGTGAAGCAGCAGTATTGCCTCAGTAGATCAGGGTAGAAGAGTACGGTTACTTTACCACCTCCAGTTTGCACCGTGGACGGGATATTGTATACTTTAATAAAAGTTGCAAGTGGTTCACACTTGGCTATGTGTGAATTCGTAAATTGGATTGTTGCTGAAAGCACATAAATATACATAGATAATGAGAACAAATTGTAGGGGGCACTATTTATCTGCTGAATGCACAAAAAAGGAATGCTACAGACGATATGGGGAAAATCCCAATTATAACACGTTGACACCCCCGAAGTCCGTAACCGTAATCCAAAATACGGCGTTCGGTTCTAAAAAGGTGTCCTACCATTTGCTCTAGTTTCAAATACCATATTTCTTCCCATTTTTAGAAAAGTGGAATTTGGATATTTCAAAAACTAGAACTGTGAGCCGAGAACAAATTGTACACCCTACTTGGTACAAAAAATCGTAATTACCGAAGAATTAAATTAAAATTAAAGCTTTGCTCTAATCATTACATTTACGTGTCAATCTATAATGTTAATCGATAATAAATTGTCTGAAATTCCCATGGTGACGAAAATTTCATGAAGTTTTGAATAAAAATATACTCTCATGTTGCTCGGAATTTAAATATATTTCATTTTTACATTGTTAGTTAAACTTCTGAGCTGTGAGCTGATATACAATCTCAACAGCAAACGAGACTTATGGCAATCGCATGTTTAGCAAGCTGCGGGAATCCAAATCCCTCTCTGTTGTGATATTTTTTGTACCAAGGTCCATATTAGACAAACATAATTTCATATTATGTACGTACAAGACATGAGAATTGTGTTCTATGCCGGCAGCATTTAATTTTCAATTAGCTCGAAACCCATGTAAAAACCGCTGCATTTTTCTTCTTCTGCAGTAAGTATACTAAATAAAGCAATAAATCTTTTTTATGCGCACGAACATTACTTTTTTAGTATTGCAGACATGACCGCTCTTTAACCTGCCTTTTTCTACCTTTGTACACCTTTGCCACAGTTGCTGTGGTTTTTCATTTATCGCTCATATTATTATTATTATATTTTTTTATCTATGCGGATCACCCGTCCGTCTCCTTCTATTTTAATAATATAAAGTAAGTTATGCTCATTAAAACCTGCTCATTTTCTAGAAATCCTTCTTCCTCCTGTACTATGCTATCATCGGAATGCTTGTGTGTAATTGCAGCTAGCGTACAGCTCCCCCACAACAACTACTCCAACCATCACGTATGCAGTAATTAGAAAATTGCTATTTTAAGTAAAAGTGGTAAAGAAGACGACGAGTAGGCAGGTAAATAGGTGTAGGTACAAATCTCATTACTATCTGCGGTTCTAAGAGATATCGTCATCATCATTACCGTCGTTTTATGGGTTTTGCCCCTACTCCCATTAAATATGCATAGAAGATCGTCATTTCGTGTAATAAGATAAAAACAGTAAATAATCCGTTTAATGTGAAATGTATCCAAGAATCACTATGAAAGCACTAACATTAAAAGTACCAAGTAATTTTACTCTGCAAGGCAGGTATATATAATTATGTGCCTTTTTTGCGGCAATGTAACTTGCTAAACTGCAATGGTGTGGCGTGGCGGGGAAACTCATTTGTCACTCTTTTCACAATACTTGTCATACTAGAGCAATTCTGCTTGTTA